>WBMV01007406.1:2645996-2705909 GCA_013396655.1 Campylorhamphus procurvoides
AAATCAGTTTGATTGTGAAACACAATTCTGGCTTAAGAATTTTGGTGCGACTCTTGGGGTGAGTTTTGGTAACCAGACATAGTTAAACAACAGCTGTGTCCCCCAAAGGAATGTCAGCATGTGGAACGGAGAGTCCCAAAACCCAGCTATCTATTAATGGACACCAGCATGAGATACAGAAGCAGTTGCTGGAAGTTTACGCTCTAGATACTCCGTATATATGATTTACAAGCACATACAAAGGGAAAAAAATCTCAGCATGTTCAATGCTTATATTGACAATAATCTAGATGTACTCATTTACTGCACATTTAAGAACTCAATGCAAGAAATTTTAAGTTAACCCCTAAATATGAAGGAATCTGCCTTGAATCCCTCCTGAGAAAGGGTATGGTCTGGGGTTGGGCTAAGGCCCTATCTGTAGCTTCCCCATTTTCAACTTTCTTCCAGAGAGGCTCTTTTCCCTGGTAGAAAGGGACTGCAACATATGCAGAATTAAGTTACTGGCACATTCTGCCAAACAGGTCTCTAGGGTTGTGGCTATTACAACATCCTCAGAATACTTCTAGCCATGTTGCTTGACCATCTTACCACTTAGCCTGTGGGTGCGTTTGGCAGTGTCGTGTTGGAGTGATGCCTGTCTAAAAAAAAAAAACAGGAGGGAAAATTTCACAAGTGGCTGTCTTTTCACAGAGTGCACTGTGCAGCCCATCCACTCCTAGGAGAGGCCACCCTAGGACTCCAGCCACAGCACACCCACAGGGACCCTGGCTGTCAATGCCAAGCCCTTGCCCCACCAGATTCCAGTGCAGCCACAGCTGTGGCACACACCTTCATTTGTGCTGGCTTCCACATGCCACACACAGAGCCTGGGTGGCTACACCCAGCCTGCCCCTGCAAAGAGCTGTACCCCAGCCAAGCAGAGCCCTGGTCAGCCATGCACTCTGGACCAAAAGCACTCAGCTACAACCTCTGCTGTTCTCTGGCTCTTGATCAGCTTGCAGCTGACCCATGTTTGGTACTCCACTTCCTCTGAATCACATGAAATATGCACTTTAAAGCTTCTCTAACTATTGCTCACTTTTTCTTGGGGGGAAAATGGGGTCAAAAGGTAAGTGAGCACTACAGTTTGCCTTTTTAGGGGCAGAAGTATGCTGAAAGCCTGTCTACAGGCATTGGTAGTCATCAGTCCACAGAAAGCATCAGGCCAGAAGCAGCCCTGCTTCCATCTGCTGTGAAGAGGTAAACACTGCCCACCCGCCACTTCTCTTTATTCAGCCACCCCCAGTCCTACAAACTACCTAGTTCATAACCAGTGATCCCTTTTACTACATTTCCTTCCCATCTCCAGTTCTTCACACCCCCACCTTCCATCCTGATTCTGCTTCTATTAGGCACACTGAACTTCTACATACTGGTAGGAATGAACCATTTCAGAGGTCACAACCGGCTACTTCAAGGAAATAAGGATTTTTAAACTAACAGACTTGAACTATGGTTTAATAAAGCAGTCCCTTCTAAGAAAAAAAAACCCAAAACAAAACAAACACAGATTTGTTTTAAATGATAGTAATAAAAAAGACACACAGACCAGTCTCTGTGGAATCTTTTTTTTTCTTTACGTAAATGAGAATCTGCTTTAAGAAAACATTTCCAAGTTAAATGAAAATGGATTTATATGCCACACACAAACTGCAGTCCTCTACAATGTAACAAAATATGCAAGCTTAAGCAAATTCACCACCTGCTACCATAGAAAGGGAACATGGTGGTATCTTGTTCACAACACAGCATCTCATTATAGCAGCCAGATGATTCACTACAGTGGTTAGTGTGCATACAGTGCCAAAATTAATTTCCAGTACTAATACCACCTTCATATACTTTTGCACTTGCAGTCTCAACCACAATTTGCAATTAAAGAATTTTAGCAGATTTGTGAAAACTCTCAACTGACCTTCTTACACAGGCAATTCCCTAAATGATAAAAGGGCATGTCGTGACATGGTTACTTCTGTTGTTATATGGCCTAATGATAGCAGGCTAACACAGCTACACTGGTACAGCTTAATTTTGTCTAACACATCATACTGCAAAAGGGGAATAATGTGTAACAGTGCACTCTAGGACGTGCCAGCAAAGACAACTGGGAGAAAGGAGCACATGCTGTGGCCACACTGACTACACAGATATAGACAGGGGACTACCAGCTGCTTAGAGGAAGATATTCTCCTAATATAACACATGCATCATCTTTTAGAGGAAGCCAGTCAATGCAGCATCTTAGCTACCAGCAACTGCAACAAACTAAACTGGGTTACAAAGCCAGAATTCTCCACATTCCACATTGTCACTTGATTGCATGACTATTTGTACCAAGCTCACCTGGCTCGAGCTGGGAACAGAGAAGGAATATCACTGTCAGAAAGATGCACTAATCAGTTTCTGTCAGTTTTACCCTGCAATTATAAACAATATTTGGTGGTTTGTGGTTCGTTTGTTTTTTTTTTGTAATTGATGAGGTCACCAATGTGTACTGAACCAATCTCTTAAGTCCTCTTCCTTTTGGTACCCACTTTCTTCAATGTAGCTGAAACAATCTTTCATTTATCTCTTACATATACATTTAGACATATACTCATATATAGACATAACACATGCATACAACAGATTTAATAATTTTTTTCCTCTTGACAATTAAAGTCAATCTTCTATGAAAGGCATCTTACTTAACATTACACTGGTGTAAAGACTTATTACTCTGACAAATTCTAAAGCTTTCAGATTTGACTCATTCATATTGTATGCAAGAATTAAGCAAGAAATATGGGTCATTAAGAAAAATTACATGTAACAGCCTAGATATACCACTATATACTTCTAAAGATTTTATGCACAGCTGTCACCTGAAGTATTTCATAGACATTCACATTCACCTGGCAGTTGGAAACAACTGCAATCATTACTTAAAAGAAAACCAACATGCTTTTTAGCTGGCTTCTCATTCAAATTGGCAGCTAGAAACACATGAGGAACACAAACCCCAACAGTCCCTTAAACAAAAAAGGCCATCAATAATCCAGATTTCTGAAACCCTCTGAACTCAACTGCATTACTACAAAAGGTATTTTCTGATGAGTTCTTACTTTGAAAAGGAGGGGGGCAGTGCAGGCTAAACCCTAGAAAGCAAAGCAGAAGTAATAATCTCTTTATGGCAGTTCATGGTAAGGAAGTGACTCAGCTGAGGCAAATTAGAGCCCATTTGGAGACACTGATTCCACAAGCATTGGGGGCTTCACTCAGGAACCTGGCGCAGCTGCACTGCCAGAAATTTCAACCTTCACAAACACATAAGCCTGAAAATACTATTTGTGGTAATTATAATCAGTTTTGTCTAGCTCTGCAGCATTTTTTTTTTGTTGTCAAAAGAACATGTAAGGGAACCAAGGAAATAATATCTAGCTATTTCTCATAAAGATCAAGCAAATTTCTAAGTAATTCAAAAACTGCATTGTAACTTCTTTTGAGTTTTTAACTACACCTTCCACAAACTCAACAAGCACTCTACTCTGCTGTGCACCCTACTCCACAAAAAACCTGGAGGCACTTCTTAGTACATGTAGAGCTAATGTAACGATAACTAAGGAATGAAAAACCTTCAGCACCCTGCTCTCCCCTAGAGTGGTTTTCAATCTGTAGATCTCAGGTATCTATAGACTACTTTTAAGGAGCATGCAAAAGATGTGAGGAAATACAGATTTGTGGACAGGATGCTTGAATCATCTAAATCATGAAACAAGAGGATATACGCATCCAGCAAAAATCCTAGGGAGCAGGTCTTCCAGATTAAAAAATGTGTGTGTAGCACTGCTCTCTAATAATTCAAATAGCCAAGAATTACAATTACTATTATAATTAAAACCAGCAGTGATTATAAGTATTATATGTATTAAGAAGGAACTGCATTGAAGAATTTGCTATCTAAATATACAGAACAGGAGGAAAGTATAGAAATGGCTTAGGCTAACAAGCAAGTTGTCTTAAGTCACGTCAGACAACACTATCTTTTTTTCTTTATTAATTGACACATCCTCTATTCCTTCACAAGGATTCACATGTTCTCACAAGTGGGTAACCAAAAACATTCTGTAAAACAGAATTTGCTCTCCATCCATCAATCATTTAACCACAGAGAGAGCTGACAAGCTGGAATCCCAAAATGGCTGATAAGAAGCTGCCCATTAAAAGGGGGAACAGATCTCCAAGACACAATAGCCTTCAGGGCTGGTTCTGCCCCTTCAAATGCTATTTCCCTATGCTTGTTGTACTCCTAGGGATGCAGGTCAGAGCTAGCTCTGCCAGTACCACGGAGGATGTAGGACACATCCAGTAAGAGCAGTACCATGGGGATTGTGGAGCACAGCCAGCCATGGCCACCCCTGCAGCTGGTAGAGCTTCTCCAGCCAACCCAGGGAAATGGCAGGAAGGAAACAAACCAGTGGCTGCATCTGTGGGAATAGTCCATGGGCTGCTGCAGTCCACAACAGCTCCTCCTACTTTCCCTTCTTTTCCTTCCATCAAAGAGCAAGAAATTACAGTGATAATTTTTCTCCATTTCCCCTCAGGTGCAAATCAGGGCTAAAAGTTGCAAAAAGAAGGTTTTAACCTTTAGAGGAATAGTTTGGAAAGTTATAAGTTTGCAAAAGGGTTCAAATTTCAAATCCTCCACTACCCAAGGAACAGTAATAATGTGTGGAGGATAGACTGAGGCTTACAGATGGCTGTCTACCTGAGTTTAGCTGTATTATAGTACTTTAATTTAATTAGTAGCCATACCTATAGGAGAAGTTACTATAATTCACATGCTGTTAGTCCGAGCCTGAGCTGAGAGGCATCTGTAACTTGTGTTTTCTTTCTTGCTAGGTGGGTTTGCACGCTGAACCACTAGACTGGCTTTTGCCAGTTATACCGATTTGCACTTTAAACGAGCAAGACAAAAATGTGATTGCTTACACAGATCCCTGAACTTGCATAATTGTTCAGATGTGGGAAGGTGCTTTTCTCTAGATAATAATGTCTTTGAAATCAATGTACAGATGAAAGATGAAGTTGTCACTCTTCTAAAAACACACACTAATGAATTTTGAACTATGTCATGCAAGAACAAACAGACAATGCTGTCTTTTCTTCTAAGTCAATTAATAATCTATAAAAGAAAATTTCTTGGTCACACATTTGTATTGGAAAGGAATTCACATTTGAAAAGCCAAAACAAAAAGAGATGCTCACAAAATATTTTAAGCATTGGAGTTGGAAAATTTTAATATGGGAATAATTTTTCCACTGTACTAAGAGCATCTGTATTCTCCAATGACAACTTTTTGTGGGTGGCAGACTGCAAGTGAAATTCAGATTCCACAGCACTTACTATTGCTGTTTATAAGAAATACACCTAATTAAGTGCATACGGACTGTATGATCAGATCCTGAATTAATATCCTAAAAATGCTGCAGAAAAACATTTAATAAAGAAAACACATAGTTCATTTACACTGAAGAGCCATTATGTTTCTCTAATAAAAAAAATTCTTCAGTGTTAATGTTCTCAAATAATATAAATTGCTTGCATCAACAAACACAGTACAATTAGCTTGTTACTCTTAAACTGAGTTTAAAATAAGCAAATTGTTTGATGACTTTGATGTTTTCCACCCAAAATGTGCTGGCTAATTTTTCCATTCCAGTTCCCATTCCAATCTTTTAACTGCCTTAATCTCCTGCCCTCAGATGTTGACCTCCTAAGAACCGAGGTCATAGGTTAGCAGAGACAGACCTCAAAAGATCTGGACTATCAATTCATGCCTGAAAAATTTCTCTTTCACAAAAGAATCACTAAAAAAGCAAATTCGAAAATGCAGTTCCACAGGCTGCATAAAATGTAAACTTGTTGGTAAGTTACATTCATAAATATTCTAAAAGGATTGGATCTAAACAGACTGAATTAATTTCTCTAGGATGCAGAAATAAACCAATGCAATTGACGTGGAATAATGACTGAACTTCAAAGATAAAAAAGGAAAGCTCTGGACAGTAGAGAATTAAGAGCTAGCATTTTAACTACAGATATGTATGTTTCAAATGTTTCTAATCTCTACATTTGAAAGTACCATTTTTCCACACGGGGCATTTTTAAACATGATTTGTTTTCTTGTAAGGGTGGAAGTATGAGATTAGGTAACTCAGAAAATGAAACAGCACCAGTTCATACAAATTTTACTGATTATTAGTGAGACTACTACCTCATTTTCTTGAAATACTCAGCCATACAACAGATTCCTTGCTGCTTGTTTGGTCAATGAGCGTACAGCTTTCATTAAAAAAATGCCAGATGTTTCTTTTCTATGTATAAAAGAAATGTATAAAATTGTAAAGGAGAAAGATAACTTCAGGAGGCTTCAGGGGTTAGAGATAACAAGAATGAAACATTTGATAAAATTATTTCTGAACTCAAGTAAAATTTGTAATTACCAAATGCTCATAAGGGCAAAAATTCTAAAAGTGAAGTAAGTAATGATACTCCCACATTTAATAACATAAAATCACATTAAACTATTTAACAACAAGTAAATTAAATCCTCTGAGGATTCTTTTTTTGACTTAGAAAACTAAAGTGGTTGCTACACTCTAAGTAAATATCAAAAGAAGTTGTAGGTATATATTTTTAGCAATTATTATTCGAGCAGCTAGCCATGATTCTTAAAAATATATTGAAGCACAAAAACTTGAAAAAATGAGTCTGATCAACAGGAAATTGAAGAGTTTCCATGGACTTTCTAGAAAGAAGTGATTTATAAAAACTAACTTGGAAAAAGAATGTAAATAAATTTAAACTTTTAAAAGGTAAATTAATAGGCTTACATCTGAGCTGCATACAACTTCTAATCCTATTGCAGCTATTGATGATCCCTTCTCATTGATGGAAGAAGTACACTGCATAATTCTGTAGTACAACTCATCTCATTATGCAGACACAGACTGAAACACACTATTGTTTTGTTTTACGGTATTAGTTTAGCACAACAAAAAGGCAGAGATACTCATTTTAAACACTAGCAAATCTGCAACTGAATTTGAAACACTAAACTATTTCACCTTTTTATACTGGTGAAAATATATCCATTTATCATTGAAAAAATCAAAGCATTCTCGTTAAACTTTGATGCAAAGGCTGTAGCAACATTAATTGGGCAGTCTGTATTTTGCTATTGTTTTCAGGGCTGTCTGAAGTAAATTAAATACTTCAATTTGAATTTGAATTGTCCAACAGCTAAAAGAATAAAACTCCAAGTGACTTCTAGGCTAAAGAAAGTCATTCAGCACAAGACCAGTGCAATTTAAATCAATTTCTGTACTTTCAACTATTCATTGTAAAAGCTCTAGTGCCAGGAAACTCAACACCAATAAGATTATAAATTAATGCAGATCAAAGAAAAGAAATTGTTTAGCTCACTCCCATATTTCATAGTGAACCTTCACAACTCTTTCTTCCTTAACTATTCTGCGAGTCTGTTACTGAGCAAACCCAGCTCCCTCTTCTCAATCAATAACGCCAGGCTCAGCTTGCTATTCCTCCAGTTCGGCCATGGCCACCTTTGCTCTCTCTTGCACACGTAAGTGCAACTTCTTTCTTGAAACCAGTCTCTTTATCCTCATCCTACAGTGTCACATTACAGTTTCAAACAAAAACTAGTCCAAATCCCCAAGCTAATGATAGCAGCATGCAGACTAATTTCTACAAATCCCATTATCTACAAATTCAGCATTCAATAGAGAAGGAAAAAATTTACACTGTAGTAACAGCCTGTGAACCAACATTTGAGTTCTCCTATAGAATCTTTTCTCATTGGCTGCATGAAATATAACTTACTGTATTCTTCCTCTTTGGCTTACTCAATTCAATGCTCGAACTCATCACTAAATCCAGCTAAATCTTGAATACAAGAAGTACTGCCTTTGGGGCTTTCACTAAGATCTCTTAACACATTACAAATATTAATTACTTTGCAATGTCTCTATGAAATTGTGTAGTTTAGTTGGTCTCAACAAAATGCACGGTATTCTGGAGCACAGGAAAGAAAGCCAAAATAATTTTCCAGAGAAGCCTTATTCTAGGCTTCTAGAATTTGAAACACTAGAGCCCATAGAACACTTACTCTTTTATAGCACCCAACACATTTAGAGCAAAGCTCAAACTGAGCAGCTGTGATGGCTGGGAGCATTTGGTGGTTCTGCAGGACAAACTCCAGATGTGTCACATTTGTCACTGGGAATATGCAATAATCAGATTGCAAAAAGTCCCACATCAGATCAGCCCTCCCGGATCTGCTGGAGTCACTGCTGTTGTCACAATACTGCAGAGCAGGAGCGTACATCCCACCTGTGCCTCAGCTCCCTGTGCATTAGCTCTTGACTTGCAGCCATCTTTCAAAGTGGAGGAAAATTCAATTCAATCCCTGATTGTGCTTAAGGGGATTGAGGCTTCTCTGCAGTCCCTTAAGAGTGCCTGAACTACCAGCTTTGAGGTAACCATTTGGAGTCTGAAAAAACTCTGAGCACATCCTTTCTCATTCATCTCCTTCCTCATATCCCCATTTGCGTTTTCATATTCCTGCTCCTTCCTAATCTTCTCCCTACCTTTTGCCTTTGACATATCTTCCTATCACCCTGCCTGAAGGATTGTGGACATCACAGGAGCATTTCTATTTGAGCTCCACTGCCTCTTCACTGAACAGCTTGCCATAACCAGAAGAAGCAACTGCAAAGTCCCACTCAGTCCTGCTACTTCTGGATGGAGGATGCCACATCGCTGTGCAGGGGTGGCTTAAACTGGTGCTTTTTTCCAGAAATAATTCTACCTTTCTTGGTGTAAATATGCCCTTAAACCTATTAGTTCTCTCAGGGCATAGTCTATGTCTTATTAACTGCTTGAGAAATGCTCTAGCACATTGCAGGTGCACTTCTGGGAATGGGGGGTGCCGAGTGGGAACAGAAGTAGCGTGCCTGCACCACCACTATGGAGATGACTACCTCTGTGACACATTCCTCTTATATAATGAGCTGCTGAGTTTCTTGGCAAATTAAGATATTGAAGTAAATTCACATTTAAATGATTCATATTTAAGTAGGTTTGATCTTTAAGTGTCAAGGACAGAAACATGAAGCCACAGCTAATAAAAGAAACAGCTGTAGCAATTTTGAATTATATTACTGCACAGACTTTATTAATTTGAAATTAAAGGGCTCCAGAACTTTTGATTCCTTCGGAAGAGCTTCAGATTCATAAACTGCAGTAAATCAAAGGCAACATTTTAGGAATATCTGATTTAGCAGCTATGCTATAATTCATTTTTCCACAGCTTTTGAGATTTTGGCATATTTTTCAAAAGGCCAAGCTATATAGCAAATTTTTCCATCTGGAATCACCATTATTATCTTTCCTCATATTTATTACATGCTTTGAGCATATTTGTTAGGTGATGCTGGAGTGCAACATATCAAAAAAATGCAACTGCTTTCCTGAAATAGAAGATCTGGGGTTTAATTATTTACGCTGAATATTTTTTGCAGCAAAATACAGCACAGACAGCGTGCATCTTTTTAAAAGATAATTCATCCTGTGAGCAGGTCTGTTCCCAGTTCACTGATTGATAGCTATAGCATGTCACATGAGCAGAAAGCAGAGTCTGTAGTCAGGATCAGTATCAACTTACACGGAAATTTCCACAATCGCGGAAATCTTTTCAAATAATGCTTTCTTCTCTACTACTTTCAAAGTACAAAGTTAAGTACTTACTGAGTTGGACCCTGGAAATGTATGCACATTTTTGTTTATTCTTGCCTACTTGAAATTAGTATATTAGTAAGAAATCAAACATCAAGAAATAAATTTGAATTAAGGAAGAAGATGCCAGTTATATTAGGAAGATTTTTTTAAAAACAGAAATGATTTTTTGAAAATTATTTACTGAAATATTTTTGACATACACTCTACTGAATTTGTGTATAATCTCTGTTAAATTAAGCAGAGTTCTCAATTCTTTCATGTTTCTAAATTCCTTTAGATATGGGAATCACTACTTCACATAAGAATGCAGTGGGATCATTAGGTATATCAGTATAGGCAAAGGCCTGAACATACGCTGATACTTTAAATGAGAGCTCTTCCCCTGATGAAAGAGAGTGGAAGAGTCAGAAAACACGAGGCCTAGGGAAGACATCCAATTAAAGAAAAATATTCTGCATTCCAAAACAGCGTATGTACTCAAGAAACCCATCTGCTGTGCAGGGACAGCTTTACTCTACATGAGGCTGCATAAAAATGACACCTTCCTACTCACTTCATCTGTTCCTTGTACGTTTTCAGAATTGTATCTACTTACTTTAGCATCAAATTTGGATTTCTTATTATAAACACCATGAAAAATTTGGGGCCTATCTCAACTGTACATGCATACAAACACATAGCAGAGTCAGCTTTCTTCAGGCTCTACTCTGTTCTTAATACAAGCTTGCAATGGTGAAAATCAGGCTTGGATACTACTTAGTGGTATCATTGCTACCAGGTTCCCAGCTCTTGCTTTGGCACAGATATTTGCCTTTACTTGGAGCACATGAATATCCCTATGAGAAGGCACATGATGGAAGGGCAGCACATATTTGTACGTGTTTTGATGATTTGTAGGCCTAAAGCAGGCAAAGCCCAGATCCTGCGTGGACCCAAGTGAGCGGGTTGAAACACCACATGGTCATGCAAGTTCACCAGCAATGCAGGATCTGAAAATAGCCCGTACTTTCAAGTTGCCTTGTGATGAATTTGGTAGTTAAATTGTTTGAAACCAGAAAATGGCCTTTTAAAAGAATAAGGAATTGCCTGTACTACCACCCAGCACATTACAGTGTGCCAGAATACCCCCAAGTAATTCTAATTAACTTTGGATCAAATTAAGCTTTGTAGCCTGCATCTGTGATAGCTCTGCAAATCAAACCATGTTCTCTATTTTAAAAAATTTGAATGAGATTTCTTTCATGTCTTCTGAAAGACAAATCCTTTTATTCTAATTTTATACATGTTGTTACACACAACTGTAAGTATTTCTACACTTTGCTCAAACAGGCAAGCACTGATCTTTCAGCTCTGCCTCCTGGCTCATGACTGAGCTAAAGAATTAGGCAGAAAGAGAAATCCATTATCTTTTGAGAAAGGCAACTCCGAATGCTATAAGCTCGATCTGGGGCTAGCACTTTACCACAGCTCTACATCTGGCATTTCCAGAAGTCTGGTTTAGCTACACCCTATGCCAGAGATGAAATCATGCCAAATAGTGCATGATCCATAGATATTGGGTGCGGCAGTTGTTTTCACTTTCCTTCCTTAAGCCACCTTCCTTTCATTTTTTTGTGTAGAAAATACGCAGTCTTAAGAGATCTGATTCTATTCTCATCAGACTGGACAGACCAAGTCCTGGAAGCACACTATGTGTTTGTTATGCGGGAGGGCTGTGACTGCAGAGTCCCTTTAAACACAGATGGATGATGTAGATTTTAACAAGGGCTGTCTAATGAATATATGCAGTAACACTTTTCAGAGGCTTCTAACTTAAGACTTGGATGGGTCTACACAAAGACGAGCAAAGATTAACCTCCTGCCCTAGACTCTGATCCATCTCCAAGCCAGCTTTCAAGCCTCCAATGCACAGCACCAAGTGGCAGCTATTTTTAAGTGTTACCTACTTTTTAACCCTACTGCCAAGGCCCTCCGGTTTTCTGGTTTTATCTTCCTCTTGGAAAAACCTTAAAAATCGCTAAGCCTTCCCAAAAGTTGTCAGCCTGAGAAAAAGAGCAAGGATGGAAAACTTTGTCCCTAATGATTGCACTCCAGCAAAGATACAATCTTCTTAAAGTACTGGAGTAGTGCAAAGCTCTCAGGCTTTTTTTTGTTTGGTTGGTTTTTTTTGTGGGTGGGGTTTTTTTTATTTGTTTTATTTATCTAGCAGTATTCTGCTGTTCCTGTTAAAAGCAGTTCATACCAGTTTAGTGGCTTAGTGTGGCACAGTCAGCAAATATCAATCCTAAGATTATGTAAGAAAGCATTTCTCAGACTAGCGTTTATCCTCATTCTAGCCTATTGTCTAAACATGCAAATTGTTAATTGTATAAAGCTCTGCACAAATAATATCAAGCTTTGCTTGTGGATCCAAAAGGAAGTTGCATCCAGCAAACTCAGGTACATAATACTTATCTGTCTTTTGCAGATTAGTTGCCAATACTAAAGAGATACTTAAACCAGTAATTGCCAGAGATGGAAGCCTATACCTCTTGATTTTTTACAGTCTCTCCCTAAATATATGCCCTTTCTGGAAAAAAGACACTAGGCCACAGTGATCTCATTTCACATGGCAATTTCATGTAAGAGAACAAAATGATGGCTGTCTTTGCATTCTAAGCCTAAGAGAGGGGTCTCAGACATCACTGGAGAGAGGAACCAACTACCCAACAAAATCACTGTGAAGAAGGGAAAGAGCAAACAGTGAAGAAAATGCCCTATGCTTGAAAAAGGGAAAAGCAAGAATTAAAACTGGAATGAAGAAATTCTTGACATCTAATACAGGTGAAAGAGAGTCAGGGAGGTGTTCCTGTTCTAATTGCTGAAACACTACCCTTGAGAAAGGTCCTTCTGGCAGGCTGTATCTCTAAGAAATTAGTGTAAAACTCAAGCAACTTTTGCATTACATCTCTGTCAGCTTCCTCTTTAGAAAATGACAGAACTGTGAACATGATCTACCTTGAAGAGGAGCAAGAAGATTCTAACCTTTCACAGTGAGATGCTGAAACCATTTTGTGCCATAGGCTACAGCTCCCTGAGATTTTCATCTGTTTTTCTGGTTGGCTGAACTTGCTTTGTCTGCTCCCCATTTCACTCCAGTGCTGTTCAAGACCTGCCCAAAGTGGGTCCCTGGGGCTGGCCAAGGGCAGTAATGGACACACTGTCATAGCTGTGCACAGTGACCACCAGCCTGGCCTTCTTAGCTCTCAGGAGAAGGGACTGACAGGCTTTCCCCATCCACCCTGGCCCCATCTGTCTGATAAGCATGTGTTTTATATGCTTCTTCTATTTTGGTACTAGTTCAGGTCTCTCCTTCTCAGTCCATACCACTATTACAAATCACCATTCACATCTCCTTCACAAAAATCTGCTCGGTTCAAGCCGTAGGAGGCTTTCCTATGAAAATTAAATTGTGATTCAGTTAGTAGAGACGGAATTGATATAATATCAAGTTTGAAGTAACTCAGTATCATGTAACTTTGCTGTCCTAAACTAACTCTCCTAGTCCTAACTTTAATTCCAATGCCCTCCACAGCACTCCACCGTGCTGTCATCTCTGCCTGCATCATACCAGTTTAGTGGCTGTTTGTGCAGATCATGAGCTTTTAAAGAAGACTTTTAAGATTTTCTTATTGTAGTCTGACTTCAGATCACCCACAGAATGTCTTCAGATATTATTAAAACTATTTTCTGTCTAACTCAGACACAAACTAATTTTAAGTGACAGTTCAACAGAGAAGAATGGGTTTATTTATTATAGCTCCCTGCAACCTCTTCCTTAAGTGGCTATTTTTCCACTTAATTGGTAGTTTACAACTATGTTTTTCTTAATTTGAAACTTATGCTTTTGGTGATGTTCAAGAGTTACTGGCAAGCACTGTTTACTACATCTTAACACAAAATCACTTCTTTTCTAATCATTCCTCCTTCATAGATATCTGCACTGGAAAAAGGGTTTTGAAGTGTTACATCGATGCTGCAGTGCTCACTACTGTTTAGCCAGATGAGCTAGAAATACACTGCTATTTCACCAGCCATATTCCCAGGACATAATTCAGCATTGTCATTTATCCAGTGGCAATGGTTTGTTGAGCTCCCAAATCCCTCCCTCACCATTTATTTTCAGGGCTACATTTTAAACTAAGACAGTGAAATGTTTCATGCCAAACTCAAATCTCACAGTGCAATGCTTATTTATTACACGTTTGAATCTAAACCACTTCTGATATAGGTCACTTGTGCTAGAAAGTTTCCCTGCCATGAATGTGACATTAGTGGTGGGTAACAGAGGACTGAAATGTCCTAAATTAGAACATAGAGAGATGGAGCTATAACCTTAATTATTTCTTCCCTGTCCCTTCCTTCTTGTTTTATTTTATTGCTTCCGTTTTGGTGTAAAGATTTCAAGATCAAAAAAGAAAAAAACAAAAGCAAAACTGTCATCCTTCCCATGTCCCCTGAAATATTCCACATGGAACAAGTGCCAAGCCAAGCAGATACAGCACTACAGACACTGCTGAAAAAGTATTCAACTTTGAGCTCCTACTGGGAATATTTACAGATACTGGATCCCAAAGATAACTCACTAGCTTCTAGTCCTGTGAGTATCATGCAACTTGTTAAAATTGTGCCAAAGGTCTGTGGGTCAAATTCATTTAAATATATGCTGTGCTAACAAACTTTATCCCAGCTCTATAAATAATTACAACTCATAAAATGGTCCTTTAACTGGTTTCATTTTAGCTGATATAGAAACATTGGGGATGCTTGTTCAAGAAAAAAAAAAAAAGAGAAAAAAAAGGAAAAAAATCCACTAGCATAATTTTTTATTTCTTCTTCCCTTTTCCCGCCTCTAAAGGAGATGGTGGGCTAGGTTCTGATTTCATTTATTGTACTCTAGATTGCAGACTTGTCTACAAGTTACTGAACACTTGATTAAAGAGTGAATTCAGAGTACTTTTCTACAACAGCTCCCCATGGTCATTCCTACAGAGCAGCATAGCACACTTTTGTGTCAGCTCACTGCCAAAACTGACCAAATATACTATGTCTGGCATGTGTTAAAAAAGGGAACTGCAACCTGTCTCAATGTAACTCGTTGTAAATTCATCCCCCAGTTTACTCAGGTAGGAAGAGATCAGCCCCTCCAACATGCATCTCTGCCACAGAACACCACTTCTGAACCCAGAACTCGTCAGAAGCAAATCCCAGTTCAGTCTTCTTCAAAAACCTCCCTTCTAGCCCAGATTACTCTAGATACTGTGAAAAAGTATATACATAGGACACACTTGTCTTAAGGTAAGGTCTGGGAACCTAAAGCCTGCAGGCTGCTCACAGCCACAGCTTCATTCCACGTGGACCACAAAAACTTACCCTTCCTTGTTCTGGCATGTGCTAACATGGTGAACGAGAAAGAATGACCAAGTGGTCAACAACCACTGGTGACAACTACAAAGACTTCTATGTTATAAAACTAATCAAAGGGGAAATACTACCATACCAAGGTCCCTGCAGCAACAAGACTGGAAATTACAGAGTCCCTGAGTACCATGGAAGCCCCACAAAATCCACCAACCCTGGTAGCCTCAGTGTGATGACTTTCCCTTCCCTGTCTGCACATATTGCTGCTTTTCCCTTTTCCTCCCCTCATCTTTGCTCTAACTTCTTTCAGTAATTAGAGTAATGAAATCCATTCAAATGGGATCCATATAAAAAGATGCACTGAGGGTGGGCCCTCACACTATTACATCGATAACATAAAGGGAGACAAACACAAGAAGTTGGAATTAGCTTTCATAAATGGAGGCAGTTCTCACAGTACAACAGCCATCTTTAAGAAATTTTTCACTACACATTAGAGGTGCACCTTTTTTATTGGCTAGATATTCAAAACCAATTTTCTGTCAAGCAAAGACAGTGCTTCTCACCAAGTGATAATGTCAATGCTGCTTCAAACGTTTCAAAATTCAGACTTTTTTGGTGTCTTATGACTGAAGTGTAAGAATTCTGAGACAGAAGTGGGTAGATGTTTTTTGCTCACATTTTCACATTCAAATTAATTCAAATTAATTTTGAGTTTTCCTTTTTTAAAGGCAATTGAACATTAGAGAGTACACTGTCTCATAGATCACCCCTCCGCACTGTTTTTCAGGGTATATCTGTTCTATTTTTTCTACACTGCAGCTATGAAAAAACATGACTGAAAGCAGAACTCACTTCACTTAAAAGACTTGCAAGGGAAGCATTTACATCATTTCAACTAGAGTCCCTTTGGAGCCCCTGAAGAGAAACAGCAACAAGGCAAGACTCAACGTCAACATTTTAGATGCCTCCCTAGGATAAGATGAATTGCACTTGGAAAGTACCACTTCCTCTGCATTGACTATACTGTGTACTGCAAATATCTACATTTGTTCCAATCTCTCTCTATTTCAATATGTAGTTTGTCCTGTCTATATATCACCTGTGCATTTAATTTTCAAGGTTTTTGAAGCAAGGACTGTTTTCCTTCATGGACATGTGCACCAAACAGGGCGACAGTATCACAACTGCATGACTGTGGCTTTTATTTGCTGCCAAAGTATGAAACATCAAGAAAAATGGTAATACTAATACCATAAAAAGATAAGTAATCACAGTCCATGGAAAAAACAATGGTTTAAATAAGAACAACACTGGAAGCCTAGCTCAAATTAAAAAAAAAAGTGCACAGCCACTGCATGCAACACAACTCTGAAAGGCCAGATATGGGGAGCAACCAAAAAGAAAGCTTTGTCCGGCTTACAAAGTTTCTCCTTGTTGTGGTTATGGACTCTGATCTGTTACAGCAGCAATAAATTTTGTTTATGGCCTTTAGCTTTTACAAAGAGGATGAAAGAGGGACAAATATCATGTTGTCTCCAGTCTTTAATTTAAAAAAGAGGAACAAGAAAAAAGCCCCTTTAACAGACATGAGGACAAATGGAGTTCATCTGCAGCTAGTAAAGGTTTCTGATCCAAAATTTCTCAATGCCGGGCTACACCACCTTTCCAGGTGACCCCATTTTCCTAAGCTACTCTTTGCTTCATAATTTGCAATGGAAGAGAGCTATCACCTCTCGGTCTTTCCATACATTAAATACTGCAGGCAAAACTTGGCTGTTTGGATGTTCTTACTAGGATCCTTCATAAACTATATATTTCTCTTGATCTCAGTCATTACAGTTACTGGGCTGGGCAACAGCATGAGTGAAAAGAGGAAAATTCACCTAAATAGAGAGCTTTTGGGCAGGAAGTCTGTCCTTGGTGAATTAGGTACCGGTGACTTTGTAGTGAAGAGGATTATGAAATTTCTTCAAGCCATCAGAGGCAGGAAAAAAAGTGTAACAGTGCAGTGCAAGTCATACTGCTGCACCTTTTTAGAAACAAGTGCAACAATCAAAATTAAACTGAATTTTTAAAAATATTTTTACAACAGTTACTTCAGACTACCAGGCATTAAAACTTTTGGAAACACCTTATACTCTGTTCACTAATTAACTGAATTATATACATGTCAACCCTTACTGCAGCACCTCCACTTGTTTCTGTGTACAGTTTAAAACCCCACTGCAAACAAGTCTCTTTAGCATGCACAATTCTCACCTAAACATGATATTCTTTCACCTGTATTCAGATTGACCTCTCTTTTCAGTCTAATAGCAATATTTCCAAAATAATATTACATTCCTTTGCAGGCTCCCTCTAATTTAATAAAACCTTCCAAGTGAAACTAATCAGTGGGTGATTCATGTAGATGTATAGATATAGCTTTAATCAAATTACCAAGCTACATGTAAAAGCCAAGTTTACATAGAACGGTTTCATTTCACAAACAAATAAATGCTGAAAACATAATTTCAATAAAAACTTGCAAAATAAAAAAAGGGGGGAATAGTGAAGTAAGGTAATTACCTATCTCCCTTTGGTTTTCTTTTTTGTACTGCCTTCCCTTTGGGTCGTCTTTCACTTCCTAAACAGGGGCTCCCACCAGGGCCTGTTACCCGTATTGATTCAAGGCCTTTGGAAGATTTCTTAAAAGTAAATTCCACTGGTTCTCCTTCTTTTAGGCTTCTAAATCCTTCCATGTAAAGCTTGCTCTGTAAATAGGAAAAATACTCTTGGTTACCGTTGCCTTAAAAACAGTATTTACATTTATAATCAACAGGACAAATTACCGCGTCTACCATCCTACAATACATACAAGTTGAGTAACAGCTTGCTCTGTGTCAGCTGTAGCAGACAATACTACAAATTATAGTCCTGGATACACTGAAAACACTATTCAACACCAAACAAGCAACAAAAACCTATTTTCAGTATCAGTAAAACTGAAATAACGTTTTTTCCTTTTCTGTGATGAATGTTACAGGTGTAAGAAGCAGAAAAAATGCTGTATTCTTAAAATTCCTAACAGGTCTGAAAAGGCCTGGAAAGAGCGCAAATGCTAACTTCAAAGTTAATTAATTTATGATAAAAATTTTAATAATTTGTATTCTTTATATCTGGGACATGGCTCTGCTGCTCTGAAAATGAATCAAAGATAGAGCAAGTACAAGAAGCAGAAGGAAGGCACTCTGAACAAAGTCCACTGACATGGGCAATTCAAATATCCCTAGTGAGCTGTTACATTTCTGTTTACCACAGCAACAAATGTTATCTACTTAGCATGATTTATGTACGCATTTTAATTCACAGAAAAGGAAATTATCGGCACCAGGGCAAGTGAAATAAATAGTGATAAATCTTTTGATATTACACTGCAGCAGCAAAATCTTGGACAAAGCGAAGTCAACAGGAGCTCACTACCGATTCTGATACAATGAAAATTTTCACCACAACTCCAAATGTATTATGTTCAATTGTTAAGTCTACATACCAGGACAAATCTGTTGAATCAAACTCTTAAATAAAATGATCAAGTTAAATGAGACAGATTTGGGGTTTTTTTTGGGTGGAGTGGTTGGAGATAAAGTGATGAACGCTGGTTGCACTATATTTTTATTTTAGAAGTTACACAGCACATGAATGAGATCAGTTAGACTTGCAGAGAATATTACAAAACCCATCAATTTTCACACACTTAGAGGTTTTTCCAGGAGAATTATAAAACATGTCAAAAAGGGAATCTTCACTGCAGGTTCCAACCCAGTTCAGTCACATGCCAAAAGAAGTAAGAGTGACACTTGACTCTAAATTCTTCCTCTGCTTCAGAGGAAACTTCAGCCAATCAGAAGGAGAAGTTATTCGCTATAAAAAAATGAAACAGAGAAGCTCAAAGTGGTAGTATAGCTCCCTTTGCTGGAAATAGTTAAGACTCAGTTTACCAGGGCAATAAATAACCAAATCCCTGCTTTCAGCAAAAGGTTGAAGCAGATGAGATCAAGAGGTGCCTTCCAAACTAGACTTTTCTGTGATTGAGATCTTAACTCAGTGCTGAATCATACTTGATGAGACTGGAAAACAGTATTCCAGTTCCTGGTTCTGCAGCGGAGTTACCTTGGGGGACCTGTGTCACTTAACTTCTCCCTGTCTTTCTGAAGAAGGACACCACTGCAAAGTCCATTTCTGACAGAACTAATAGACTAAGTTATGAATTACAAAATAACTGGGAATATTTATTTTAATGAAACCATGTGAAAGTACACATGCCTTAGCTTCTCAAAAACCCAGACCAGCCCAGTTCTCACAGTCTACTCAGCACAAGAAGACACTACCAGCATCAGTCTGACCAAGTGGCTCACGTGCTTATAATTTTCCAGCAGTCCAAAGTAAGTAAGAACACAGCTCCACTGCTTAGGAACAAAGGCTGGTTTTGCTTATTCAGTTATGCAGTTCTAGCATGCATGGTTCTTCCATCAAATGTTATAACAGTGTAAAGCATGAAACAAATAGTTGATTTTATAGGCTATAGGTTGAGCACTATTTAAAAAAGGGAGGGAGGAAAATAGCGAGGGAGGCGAAATTTGCGGGGCACATGACAGAAAAAATATGTCATATCTGTTCTTTTAATCATAAGCTTGGCTTTTTTAAAAAATGAAAATATAAGGTACAAAAAAATTAAATATACAAGTGTTCTTACCAATGCAACAGGAAGACAGTAGTTCTACACAAACCAATGAAACAAGCCACCCAGGCAGGCAGTATTATTTCAAGCAAGCCCTCCACTTTGCAATGTCCGTATAGCAATAAGGGGATCTTTGTCACAATGAAGAAACAACCAAGTCGAGCATATGCCCAAAGAAGACACCACCACTCATCAACTGAAACAACAGAAACTGCCTGTGGTGTGAATCCATCTCTAGGTCCATCCACACCCCTTCAGTCTTCAGCAGCCACCAGGGAAAATCTTGTTAAAACGTAAGAACAGAATACTGTGTATTCCGTTCCAAACCACAGCATGTAGTGGAATGTTCTAAAAGTAGACAATAACGACAACACAGATGGGTGCTAATCATAAGGGAACCTCAAAGGCATAAGCCCTTATTTTCCTGCAATACTGAACACAGTATGGATGCTTTAGTCTTTTTGCTTAATTACAACTTAACGAAGATATAGTTAAGTCTCAGAAGAGTTAAGCGCATTTTTCCTTTCTGAGTTTCACTGTTATTAAAAAATGACAACAGGTTGACATCCGCTATGCACATAATATTGTTTTCTACATTACTTCAGAATAAATAAGCATTTGCTTAAAATGTAACTTAAAAAGGGCATTATTAGTACTCTAAAGTGTGTGTATTTTTCTGATTTCACTTTTAGCAACAAACTTCTTTTTACAAATAAAGCACTCTATTTGCAAGAGAGACTGTTAAAATATTTAAAAGCCCAAGTAAAGCAACAATTAAGCTTTCATGAATCACGTTATGCAGGTGTACATTTTTGGCATGTTTGTTTTTTCAAGCACTTTTAACAACAAAAAATGTTGAAAAAACCACTTCAAATGACTTGCACAGTACTCTCCTTGAATACACCTCAATAGCTTTTCAATGTTAGAGATGGATTTGGTGCTGTCTGACTTATTGTGCACATGTGTAGCTCATGGTGAGATTCTCTGAGGGTGCAATAACAATTCAAAGCCATTGTGAAAAAATGGCATTTGGAAACCAGTAAAACAGATCTAAAACCTGAATCACTCTTAACTTGTCTAGAGAGTTGGACAAAAAATGTCTGTAAAGTTGATAATTTAATGTTGAGAGACCCACTTCAGTATTTTCCTCACATTACTTAAACAAATAAAACCAACACAATTAAAAGCAGCCAGAGTTTCAAGTCAGTGAACCATTTCCAGCACCCTGAATGGGGTGTATGGGCACACCGCCAAGGAACAAAGGGAAAAACTTAAAAGCAACATGCTTTTCCTCGCTTCTCTCTCTTTCAGCTGTCAGAAACCTTACTGTTATTTTTACTAGCAGTCAATACAGTGATTTCAGACTAGAGCTTTTCTCTTTTTTAACTTGACTGGGACATTTCTGGTGCGTTTTCTTCACTGTGCCCTTTTTTTCTTTCTTTCTTTTTAATAGATAATGTAAAATATCACCCACCTCTGTCACAAGCAATGGCTTGGTCCAAAATGCTGGCAATTTTGTAGTAGTATTAGCAACAACAAATAGGAATGGAAAAATCCATGACTGGGAGTTCATGGAAAGTTATTTCCTACTACAAAACAAAAATCGAAACTTAACAAATATAAAGAGTATTAGCAAGATGGTCCCCAAAGAAAAGTACCACTTCCTGGGCAGTGTCAGGGAGAGCTCACAGCTCTCACCAGGCTCGACAAAAGAAAGGAAGTTCAGAATTAAAGATCATTACAGGGGCCCAATTGCCTCAGATACGTGTGCATTACTTTTAGTAATGTGTGGGGAGTAAGTGCCTACTCACAACTTCGCCATTTCTAGTCAGGACTGTGAACAACTACTGTTGCTGACGTTTAATACTTTAGAGGAGGGAGGGGAAAGTTATTTGGTAGCATTCTGCTTATATAGTTTATTTTCTGTATCTCTCATTTCTGCCCCTTTTTATCTAGTGACTGATTGATTGCTTAGTACAATGACCAGACGCCACTAGTATGCCAGGTTTCCCAAAGTAAGAAAACTGTTTTCCCTCCAAAATTATCTACAATTAAATCCAGACATGAAGGAAAGCATGTCCTGAAGCCCAGGGACAATAACGATTTAAAGAAAATCTTTCCAAAAACAACCTTGTACAGTTTTGTCAAGAGCCAGCAACCTTTGAGTAAATCAAGCGCACAGAGTAAGATGACACAGAAGTAAACCAATTTACACTGGATGCATTCTAATGCTCTTACCTGAAATAGGTTAAAACCACTGCAAAATAGTATTAGTTGCATGATTCAAGTCCTGCTACAAGGACTTTTGCTGTCCAGCAAACTTCCATGTTAGCAGATTTGTGAAGACCATGTATTTTTGCAGGCAGAAGGTGAAAAAACCCAAAATTCCCACTACTCCGAACAACAGCCCCTCTGAGAGCAAGATGCAGATCTGCTAAACTAACACAGAATTTGAAGACTGGGCACTTGCAAAACACCTCACCATTCCTCCTGCTGACCTCAAGGGCTTGTTCCTGCTCCTAGAGGCTTATCTTGCACCAAATCTGGCACTTCTTTTGGTCCTCCCCATAAGCCAATTTAACTCACTAATCTGACAGGAAACAAACTCCGTTTAAAAAGAAGGGGGGAGGATAAGAGGAAGAGGAAACAGAGAAAGATTTTTGTTTTTCCAGTGAGCTAAATCTATTCACAGAAAGGTTCAATGAGCTCCAGGGCATACACAGTGGAAACAGCAACTTTTGAGATGAGAATGTGTTCCTTAAGATCTTATGTAAAAAAGAAAACTCTACAGCATTACAATTTTTTTTTGAAGCTCAGCATAACACAAATGAACTTTAAAATAAATCTACAAAACACTATTTTTCAAAGATTTGCATTTCAGCTCTTAGACAATGAAGAGCCATGTACACCACATATATAGAACACTTATGAGAAAGGGTGAGCTACTCCAAGTAATTTTACAGTAGAGAAAGAACTGGTACATAGGCAGTAACCACAATGCAGCTGGTACACTGCAATTTCACATCTTTATTTCTTGGAATTTGTTTCTGTCTTGAATTTCCACCATGACCGTAGTCATGTTCATAACCTTGTTTCCATTCATCATCCTGTCACTATCCCCACACTGTTATTCTTCTTACTGAGAAGTGTGCAAAGGTATTTATTTAACTTTTGAACAAAAAAGGCTCTCCCTAATTTGAAACCACTCTCTCCATACAATAGAAGGATTTCTTCTTTCTCAACTTATGTGTCTAAGGAAACTTTTAGTAACTGCTTTCATTCTTAAGAAGTTTAAATGAATTGCAACTCATTTTAATACTTTTAGTTCTTGTTTCATCACAACTTCCAAGAAGTTACTTCCTTTGATAATCTTCTCCTTCTGTTTGTATTACTTTTTCTCTGACAATATCCCTCCCAGGAAAATATTCTCTGCTAGAAGAATAAGGTAACTTCCCACGATCCTCCTTTTCCTTTACTTGGGATTCAAGTTGAACCTTTTCTGTATTTAAGCCTTCAGTACTTCAGCTCATTTATGTTCACTTACCACTTCTAATTTAACACATGCTCATCTTAAATTGTTACTGACTTTTTGTCATGCCATTTAACTTAAACACACAGCTCATATCTTCATTTTTTTATATATACAATCATGCTTTCTCCAAGGTCAGCAATTTCTTCCAAGCCCAAAAAACACAACTTCTCTTCCAAATTACTCTTTTGGTAAGAAAACTATTGTGTACAGAAATATCACATCATTATATCATCATTTGTACTTAGATTTAGATCTGGCCTACTACATAGCCTATCCATAATGTTACTATTCCTACTAGTATTCCTCTCTCATAATATTGGTACTACATTGTCTGCATATAAATCCAGGCTCAAAGTCTGCAACATGTAATTCCTTCCCGAAGTGATTTTGGCCAAATAGTCTACTGTGTCCATGTTACTGTTTGTTTTACATGGTGCCAACTTCATTTACACCACCTTAGTAATTTTCAATATTTGCCTTCAGGCCCTGAATTGTATGTTTCCATTGCATCTGCATCTGGTTACACATTCAGTACTAGCTGGTCTAATTTTGTATACTAATAAAAAGGGCTTGTATAATAAACGTATCTCTTGCTCCTCCTCCCTGACCTCACCCTCTCTTCTTGCTATAGTAAGTGTATTTTTGATAGTGTAGCACCTACACAACTAGTGTTTTACTACTAGCTTTCACTCTTTTCTCCTTTGCATAAACCATTTGTGTTATTGCACGTACAATTCTCATTTACCCAATTTTTCTTGTTCTTTGCTTTAATATCAGGCATGAAAATCAAACCAGTTTCTTCTCTCATTTCTTAGTTTGAGTATTTTCTCATCAGTCACGCTGGGAACAAAGTAAGAGAGAATGACTCACTTCAGTGAATTCAAAGGGACTGATCCTCTTGCCTCACCAAAGTCTCATATTAACTCAGGAAGAAAACCGTTCACCTCTTCTTGGTAATTTCAGATTTCTGCTATGTTTCTGCTCCCTGAATCAGTTCTGTGCAGTCAAAAAAACCACCAGCACACCTCAAGAGAAGCCTCGCGAGAGTGCAGCCATGGCAGGTAAGGCTGTCCTGAGCAGCACCTTGCCAGCTTACCATTAACATTGCCTCAGTGATCTCCTGAAACCATACCATTAATGCCAGACAGGTTACACTGTCTGAAGTTCACCCAGTGAGAAACATCTTCTCCTCTTGATGGTCTCCCAGTGGTCAAACACCTCCAAGCTCCCTCCTCACAAGTTTTCACTTGCTACCACCTGGCCACAGTGCCTTTGGGAGCCCCGCAGACCCCGAAGGATGGGGGCCCTTCCCTTCCTTCACCAACCACTGAGCTATCCTTCCCTCAGGCAAGCGTAATCACTTTATGCAACTGAAACCACCTAATTCTCTGCTCCAAATACTCACCTGCTGTAAGGCAGTTTTGCAGAAACCTGAAGCTTGTTCTACAGAGAACTACTACTAGGAAAAAATGAACATGACATTTTATGCAATGTCCCCTTTTTGAAAGATTATCCCCTTTCTGTTTTCACTAGAATGACACACTTTTTCCCTGCCATTTTTTCTTCTTTCATGATACAAGGGCCTGATGTCGAGCTGAACAGACTCTCCAAGACATCCTGATACTCAATTCATTTTAGTGAAGCTTTAAGTGGAAAACTTCCCAAGGGGAAAAATCCCAGCATGACTGTTTGGTGTACCTCTTCCCCTGACATCATGCCATACACTGAAAAATTCATGACAACAGTGAGCTGCGTGCTTTCGTAGTGTCCATCCAGGCATAGTGTTTTTCAAACCTCCTTTCTGTTAAGAACACAAACTTCCACGGCAGAGGTCAAAACAAGCCATTTCTGTAACTCATCATCTATTACATGAGGTACCGTACAGAGTACTAGACCTTTTCGTTTTCCTTTATGGGGAAAAAACCCAAACAAAACACCCCCAAAAAAAACCACCCAAAAAAACCCCAAACCAAAACAAGACCATCAAACAAACAAAAAAACCAAAACAATGAAGAAAAGTAAGAGTAGTCCACCCAAAACAGAAAATCCATGAATACTGCCAAGTCCAGTTCTCTCAGTTCTTCCAGAAGGGATACAAATACAACAATATCTGCAAGATGGATTTGGCTAAGCTCTCTCCCATCAGGCATCTCTCTCCTCTTAGATTAACGATGAGGACAGAACACAGCATGGCTATGATTCACTCATTTTAAAAACCACGCTGAATATACTGAAACACAGTTCTCTAGCAGATCTAAAAATTAGCTGATTTCAATGTAGATTATCCCATAAACAGAGGTGGAAATGCAAAAGCACAGGAAGGCGCAATGTACAACCCACAGTTTGCTGCATTTTTCAAGTACTGAAAATGTACTCTGGGAGAAAGCACAGACCCAGTGGTAGAGTTATCTCACCTAAACCACAGTTTCCTCCACATTTACTACACCTTTCTGGCGCCGTTAACCACATTTTCAGAAACAACTGCAGCACCTCTATTTTCCACACCTGCCCTACAATGTCTATGAACTTAATTTCTGTGCTCCTCTATACACCCCTATGCATGGGAATGACAATCCCTTGTGCCAGGAGATGTTTAAACTATATAAAGGTTTCTTATCCACCTCTCTGATCACCTCCCACCATCCCAAGAGACTGCATAGAATTAAAAATAAATTAAGCCTGGATTGTGATCTACTAATTCAGATGTAGCAGGATTTCTCTCTGAACATGCAACTTTCCCTTCCTCTGCATAAAAGTGGCGTGAGAATCATGTTTTCTTGCTTCAAATAATATCCTTCTCTGGGAAAGCTGTTCTTAACTTTTAAAATTGTATACCACTAGCAGGAGAATAATGAGAAAGCAGTTCGTCCACCTTTTTGCAGCCTTTCACATGAGAAAATTAAGTGATTCACGTCTCACTGTGAAACAGAAATATGGCTAACACTGTGGGCAGCTACAGGAGCCACAGGCTGACACTAAAAAACCCTGCATTTCAATCATAGGAGTCAGCAAATTAGCAATACATAAGGAGTCTTGAACCTGTTATCTTGCCCTATTCTCATGGCAAAATATATCCCAGTTATACCAACCTGCCTCTTTTTACCTGCCACCAACATTTCTGCAGTCCAGAAGGGAAACAGAAGGTTAGGGTGAGGGTAGCTATGTTGTGTTGGTAGATACAGGTTAAATACATAACCAGGACAAAAAGAATCTTACCTGTGAGAAGTAATGAGGCAGGACTGTGGGGTGGGAAGGATGGAGATAAGAGGTTGGTTTTTAGATTGTGCTGGAACTCAGTAACCTGACTTTGTCAAGGGGGAAGGGTCAAGGTGGTGGAAGAGCTGGGTCCTGCCAAAAGACATGGGATAGTAGCCTACATGGAACGGGCTGAGGCAGTGGCCTGGCTGATGACTGAAGCTAAAACTGACCTGTGAAAAAGAAGTGGCTGACAGTACCAGCAGCTACAGGTTCTCAAACCTGCAGACAAGCCAACTCTCCCCTCTTCCCAGGCTGTGTAGGTACATGACTGGCTCAAGAGCTGGAAGCAGAATGAGGGTTTACAGCCCAATCCCAACTTGGGTTGTGCTAGCAGTCCACCCTTGCCCTTACTTCCTTTTTTCTCCTTTTCCTCTAGTTGGTCTAAGCTACACATAGGCTAGAGCGTGAAGAACTCTCCTCATATCACACCCACCCTTTCCCAAGCCCTGGGCTGAGAACTGGAGCCTGCCAGCCCAGCACAGTGCCACAACTGCAGCCTCCCAGGTCTTCACCTCAGAAACCTGAGATCATGCTTCAGAGAATGCTTTCTGAAAACTACCATCAGCTGCATTAGTGCAAAGCTCCTCCATGCTTCAGTGATGACTTCTAATTCTTCAGAAGAAGAACTCTGCTTGAAAGCTACTGCGAGCTCGGGAGCGAGGGAGTAAGTGAACATGGATGGTATTTTAGCCAGCTGAGAGTAACTACGCTCTGAGCAATCCCAAAATAAAAATCCATTATCTTGTAAACAGGCACCTCTCTTGAACTATTCTCCAGCTTTTGCGCAAATGTTGGTTTTAATTTTAGGGTACAGGTGTCCTTGGTTCCCACCAAGGACTCATGTTGCACTGTACAAGGTCCTGCACAAATGACACAAGAAGCCATCAACAGGCAATACACCAATTACACTACTAAATAATTTAGGTCACAGAACCTATATTTACCATTTATTTTTAAATTCTATTTATTTATTATGTCAATACATAAGTGAAACACAAAAATAAAATACCAGTTAGAATACTGGTTTACTAAAGTCAAAGTCACTGCACAAAAAATAAAACAAGAATATGTGTCAGAATTGGTGGGGTTCTAATGTTGTTGCTCATAAAGCAAAGAAGCAATAAGTAAGCTGAAATTTTTATTGCGGCTGGTTAGTTGTTTTCACATTACCTATACTGCAAAACCAAAACACTTTTTCCTTTACAATAAAAGCAAAATTAACTGCAACATTTATACTGTATTAACAATTCCTGATTTATGATTCAAAGTCTCTAGTACTTCTATGCCTTTTTAATTATGGTTAATCTTCCTTAGATATTCTTGTACAGCAGATTATACATATTTATTCCATTTTTAACTTTTGTTTTAGTAATAGATAATCTAGTATAGCATCAGTTCTACCAACTTATATTTGCATTTCATACAATTTTATCAGAATTACAAATATTTATTAGGTATTCAGATATATGAATAAAAGAACACAGTTGCTTTAGATGAAGAATGAGCACAAGGTTATTTTATACTTCAAACCTTAATCACTTTTTTTTTTTGAGGGATGGGAGTGGCAGATGATCTAAACACATGACACAAAGTACTAGAGAGCAGTGAAACTAGTAATGTCTAACTGAACATAACAGAAAATGAGGGGGTGACTTCAAAACAGCATTAATGATTCAAAAAGTAGCTTGAACTTAGCAGAACTTTTAAATTACTATTTGGGAGAGTATTTAATTTGTAACTTTACTGTGAACTGTAAAAAAGTTTTTCCCTAAAAAACTGACAGAAATGGTTGGTTCAGAGCCACTTCTGTTATCAAAGCATAACCTATATTCTGCTACAAAAGACACAACTTGTGTTTCAACGAAACACCTCTGAATTCAGAGTGATAAAAATGAGAAAACAGCATTCAAGGCAAAACCCTTCTCAAGTAAATGGATGGCAGATTAAAGTGATTTTTTTGGAAGAGGACAACGGATTTTAATTATAAAACAAATTATTTAAAGTTACTAGCATAGGTATTGGAAAGGTACACTTGAAAAACTTTATTTTTAAATATTGTTCTATTACTATGGTTATGATTATTTAGGAGGCAATTGTGAAATTGGAACATCATTGATAAAACTATATTAAATGACAGTAACATTGGCTTCTGCTCAGATTACACAGCACAAGACTACTTAAATATTATTTAAGACTCCAATATTGAATCTGTAATTTTTATGTCCTAATTTTAGTATGCTCTGCGAAAGAATGTAAATGTTTTTCAAGGCCTCCTGAAAGAGGGTCAGACCAGCTGCAGCAGGAAGACACAAAGGGGTTCCTTAAGGACAAGTCCTTACACTCGCAATCTGCTGACACAGCTCCCATCAACACTTGGGGGAGAGCAGACCCAGAAGTATCAGCCTGCTAATTCTGAATGTTTGTTTTTGTGTTTGCTTTTTTTGCACCTCAGACACAACAGACACATCTCATTATGAAACCCAGGCAGGTGACTAGCTCTTGTGCAGCTGTAAGGCAAACAATCCACAGGAGAAATCCTTCCAAACACATATTTATGGTTTATTTGACTGATCTAGTAACATCCTTTCAACATAATGATTTGATCTGTAGGCTCTCCCTTGTCCTTCTTGCAAAACTAAAAGCCTATTGTTTCACAGGGCACTGGTGGCATATATGGCAAGCTCATGTTTCCCCTGCCTGTTGGGGGCACTGATCCGCGCTGACAATAGGAGCACAAAAAATAATTGAGTATATCCTCTTCCAGATACCCTTTTCAGACCAAGGGCTCATGAGACCAGGCTCTGCAGTAGTTATAGTTTCTTAACTTTCTCAACTTCAGAGAAGTTAATTACTATTGTACCCATCTGTAATAACATTAAATCAGTCCTCTACATAATTATATTATTTCTCTTATTGCTGTCTGAAGACTTTTCTTCCTCACAACATTACACTTCATATGGGAGAAAAAACCAGAATTACATAAAAATCGCATTTTTTTCACTACAACATATGTATGTTTCCACTCAGTCTTTTTGCTGCATTAATGTAACAGTCTGGTCTCCCAGACAGCCATAACATCAGTGAAAACTGCCAAGTCTCCCCTTCCTTCCCCACACCAACAGCTCAGTATCCCCCCAAAAGTGAATTTTGGGATAGACAAAATGCAGCCTGAAATCTCCACCATCTATATGACTCCTTTACAGGTCCAATAAAAGTGGCCTGCTCTCTGAGCTGATTGCTTTTAATACCAGAAGTAAACAAACTCCAGGCTCCATTTTTATTGGATTGTTTGAAAGGGAAAACTCCAAAGGCTAAAATAAGAGTTACATCATATAGTAACTATAAAGCAAGAAACACAGGTGAGTTGTGAGAAACAATAAATTCTGTGTACTATTTCTTTTTCTAGACTCCTTTCAGTAACATGTGACCATATTCACAGTATTTATTTTCAGGCTACTATATAAGATGCAGCCATTTGTAGGTGAAAGCACAACACATTATGGGGGGGAGGGGAGCTGGTAGTGGTTGATCATAAAATCAAGTAAGTACAAACTAGACTTACAGCTGTATGTATGACTCCAGCCTCAGTATTGTCTGTGTAATCTTCCTTGATTGTACAAACTCCGTATTGCCTTATCATAGTTTATATACATATGTATATGTGCACGTGAAGACACATATGTACTTTAAAGCCAACTCCATGACCTAGCTTGATCATATCAATAAATTAAACAGCAGCCAAATTAAACACTAGGCCACACATAGTGTCCATTACAAAGTATACTAAAAGGTTAGCTAGAAAGCTTTTGCTGGCAGAAAATGTTACTTGCCAGTACCTTGAATTCTGCAAATGTCTCTCGTATATACTATGCTATGGCAGAACAGGTATGTTGCCGTATTTAACCACAAAGGCTTTTTAAAATGCAGGCAGTACCTACATATGTCCAGCAGTTCTTGGACCAGCAGCTTCCACAGAGGTATCACACTGGAAGGGGAAACGAGCAGGATGAGGAGAAGAGGCACAGGAGACTTCTGAGCAATTGCTCATGTGCTAGTTAAATTAACTGTAATGATTATCAGTAAATTCACTTGAGCATGGGTCAGCATCCATTTGTGCAGTCTCTGACTCCCAGTTATAGCTACAAATAGCTGTGGAGATGCAGTGAAGTAAACTTATCAGGAAAAACTATGTGTGGGAATGAAATTAGGCTTTGGTAAAAGTATTTTTGGGAGATGGTAGATGAAATTGTTATGTGAAATAACTTGAAAACACTGAGTAGGGAAGGGAAGATCTGTTACTATTGTACACTGCAAGCCCAAAAATAAGCACTGCACTTCCCAAAAATACAGTTGTAGCAAGCAGACTATCATCAACCTAAGTGGCAGTCCCCTCTGAAAGGCCATTCATGTTCCACCTTAATTAGGTCCCTGAGAGTACAGTAACAAAGAATTAGAGAAGATATAAGTACCAGTGGGAACAAACACGGAGCAGATGCCGCGCTCTACTTCCATCAGGCTTGGGTTCCTGGAGAACGTGCTCACTTTTTAATACAAGTCAGATTTTGCTCACTCAGACAAAAACTATTTCCATCTTGAGGCATGGACTCAAAACTGCTACAAATCAAAAAGCAGATGATCAGGATCTAACAGCTTATGAGTCATCCACACTCCATACAATGAGGAGGACGAAACACAGCTTTAGACTGCAGGTCCTCTTCCTACCATGCAAGAGGAGGTCTGAGAGCCATAGGGTTATACAGGCGATGCACAGGAATGAGCTGATGAGCAGACCTACCTGCCTGCCTTGGCCAGATGGGAACATGAACAATGATGAGTCTCATTTTCTCTTATAAAACACACACAGGATAAAAGGCATAAATAGATGAGCAGATAAGAATTTCATTGACAGAAGGACAATGAAGATATCAATAGTCAAGTGAAGCTACCATCTCCCCTGGAAAAAAATTCCAGCAATTTCGGATAATGCAATAAATACGTCTAATTAGGCTCAGTCTTAAGGAAATACTCTGGTAGAGCTCTTGTGTTTCTGTTTGCTATGCTGAAAGATTTAACCTGATAAATCTGCTTATCTGGTGTTTTAAAGGTTTAAAAAATACATTACTAATGTCTGAATCCACAAAGAAATAGTGTACTAATGCCAAAAACTGCCCACCACCTCACACAGTATGGAAAAAATGACAAAGCTTTTGTGCTACCTTTTCAGTGTCCGAGAACACAATGATTGTCCAAGAGTGGATATGAGGCTGCATGAAGTACTGTATGAAGACCTGGCAGGTTGTGCAGCAACACTCCCAGCAGACACAGGCAGAGCTGGTCAGGACACTGGACACTAAGGTCTTCAAGTGTACTCGGAGTGCATTTCCACACTCTGGGGAAAAACTTGCACGGAAAAGTTACACAGACAAACAACTACCTCTTCCAAGATACAGGTAAGTAATGTGGTCTACAGGACCATGTAGGCTTTGTAAACATTCTGCTCATGAATAAAATGTGCTAATGGACAGAAACATAGAGGAAAAAACCCAACCAACCAACTAAAACAACAAAACTAAGGATAGTGAATAATTTTGAGACCAATCCAACATCATTTATCTCACATACCCCCCTTCAGTTCAATGGATCTTAAGGACAAATTAGTAAACCAGATTTTCTCTTTATAGCTACACAGTACTTTTGCACCTCCAAGACCACTTAGATATGACCACTATGCCACTAGTGACCACTATGAATAGTTATTTTAAGAATGCAAGGAAATTGTAAGATTATATTCATGATTAGTCACTTGTCAAGTTTCTGCAGTTCATATACCACGTGTGATTTCTTATGGCTGGCTTTGTTCTGTAAACATGTAAATATTCTTCAGAGTAACCAGGTGCATAAATGTCTGTTATGTAGATAGGCAAGATATTTTTGAGATAAATTGCAGAAGAATGTTGACAAGAAAACAGAAAGTTAAGACCATAAAAAAGAATTAAAGTCTTGATTGTTGTTTGGTTTTTCCTAAAGACAGCACATATTAACTTAATGAACAGCACTCAAGTGTTTCCACAGATTTAAGCCCCTAAAGTTAACAAGCACAAGAAACTTAAAGGGGAGAGAGGGGACAGCTTCTGGCAATTAGGACATTTGAATATATAGAGAAGAGACACCACAAAAATAGATGCAGAGCTGGGAGATACATGATTCTCCACAGACTCAAGACCTCAGGTTTCCCTCCTGTAAGCGACTAAAACCAGGAATAGCTAAAGATGCAAGAATTAGTCTTCTATGTGTAAAATGTTCATATTTTCAATTCAGTTGTTGACTTAGAAAAGAGTTAAAGAAGTATTAACCAGCAAACGGATACCACAACACAGTTTAAGACCCGTTTTTTTTCATCATACAATATAACCTAAAGTGAATAAAACGTTTTCTTAGAGAGTAAAAATGGGGTTTAACTGCCTTCCTATTGATGCAGTTTTTAAAAACTAACAATCTTTCTGACCTGTCTTCCAAAGAGTGCAGAAGAAAAATGGGCACCTAAAAACTTTTCCTTCATCAAAGAAACATATTATGAATGTACTCACAGATAACTAAGTCATAGGTATCTCTCCTGGGAAATAACACTCTTATTCAATCCATTTTTCATTGCCTGATATGGTACAGAATGAAGGCCTATCACTTATAAAATCAAAACAAGTAACAAAGTCATTTGTTGTCTGGTGAAAGGGACACAGAACTGGCTACATATGATCAGTCAAGTAAGCACACAGCCAGGACAGTGACAGAAAGCTCTCCAGCAGTGCTTCCATAAGAATAGCCCAGCAGAGCAACATGCAGCAACTTGGACAAATGCTAGATCCAGGATGAAGTAATACGGATATTCTACTTGGAAATTTAAAACTAACACTGAGAAGTTAGAAAAGCCCTTCTCAGTTGAAAGGGCAGGGTTGCTGTTCGGAAACTACAAAGACAGACTGGCCCAAAGAGACTCCACCACAGGATGATGCGGGGCCAGGAAGCAGCTGGGTCATGGATTCAGCCAGGGAGAGGCTGGCCCAGGCTACCAAGGCAGCCTGCCTCAGTCCATGTTAACACACGATGCTTCCCTGTTTTGGGAGCAAAAATTTTGGTAAGGGGACAGGATTTTGAGTACTGTTAAAGTTTTTGTAAATAAAGCCCAGCACTTGCCCGCTGAAGGTCTGAAGTATTTGCACTGCAAATGTCATCAGTTTATTTCAGTACAGAGTCCCTCTCCTTGCAATGGTGCCTTTGGTTTTTTGCCTCCCTGCTCCAAGAAAGACATAAAGACAGAAACACTGGCTTTGTTTATACAAAGTTTCACACAAAGGTTTGGTCTCAACTACAGTTGGTGATGTTTGAACAACTGTTTGAGCCCTTGACTTCATAGAAAAAAGGTTTTTTTTTTTGCTGGTAAAAATATCTTCATGGTTCAAACAAGGATAAAACTCAGCAGAGCCAATAGAAACTTCACTCACCAAGTTCTGAGAGTTTAAACTATCACTACTAGATAGATGACCATCACTGGTGTTTTTCTGAACTCAGAAAAATCTCACCCACCGTGATGTGTTAATAATGATCTGTTGTTTATAAACACATCTGCTTCATCTGTTTTGTGTTCCTTTTTCTAAATCAAATAGTAACACTGCATCATTTCTGATACAGCCTACTCAGAAATCTTGACAATCTTCTGACTCAATCATATGCTATCTAAACATCAGGACTATTTTTAGCTTCTTTAACATGCTTTAACTTCAGGGCTTAACTGAAATTTCTAATAAAGAAATGGTAATATGCTTAATAATGTGCTTAGATTTATAACATATACTGTCTTTTATGCTGTAACACCCTGTAATCACAACTGTGTGGAATATTTTGGTTTTGTCCCTGATATCTTCTGCTCCATTTCAACTAACCAGAAGAAGCTATCCAGGCAATTTTTGTGGCCAAAGATGACACTTTGGTTCTTAAAAACAAACCAAAAAATCCACTGTAATTGAACTTCTCATAAAATAAAATTTTCATAAAATAAAAAAACCTGGCTCTTTAAACAGCAGCTTGAATCTACATCACCTTACTAAATTCCTGCAAAAATGTGTGGCCAAAGGCAGGGATATGGGTATCTCTATTTAGATACATACAGAGTATCCTATCTTTGGAACTGAGTATTTCTGAAATGACAACACAACTAAAATGTTAGAATTACTCATATAAACTCATTAACATAATTTTTAATTTAAACTATGGCCTTTTCAGGAAAAGGGAGTAGCTCTATGCTGCTCTTTCCAGCTGCAGATGCTTTCCCCCAGCCAAGCATATCAGGTTTGGCACTGATCTGAGTCATCGCTAATTTAAGTAGCAATGTCCACACCAATTTAATTCCTTAAAAAAAAAGGTGTGATTGTGCGTGTTTTGTTTTTAAAAGAGGTTTAGCTTGCTGAACTGCCTGAAGCAGATAAGACTGCTCCTTCTCATGCAGTTAATGCAAATGTGCTAAACTTTGTCAAATTAGACCCTAAGTGTACCAGTTAAATAAACCTTTAAAAGATAATAAAATTTAGTAATTAATACTAATTTTAAAATATTTTTCCTTGTGGGATGCTTCATTTAAGTAGCCACACACTGTGGTCAGTACTCAGAGTGACACAGAATTCGGAATTTGTCACAAAGCCTTTCTATCGATAACTACAAAAACCAGGCATAGATTAAAAAAAAAATAATTCAAAGTTTACCTCCCACTTCACTGGGAAGACAGTCTGTTTGCATTAATATACAAAAGCTATACAATTCATATCTCGTAAGCTCACTAACTGATGAGCCAATGAAGACACTAATTTTTTTAACCCCTTTCTTATGTCATCTTCACACTTTCATTACTTTTTAAATCATGGATTAGTAAATGCTAACATGCTGAATTAGAGATGGCAAGTATTGGGGTAAATCTGAGCTTCTTGGGAACTAATATAAACCAGAGATGAAAAACATTTCTGAGAAAAGATCAAGTTTGCGGAGCAGTGAATCACAGGGCTTTAAAAATTATTGCTGTGAGATCCCCTCAAAAGCAATTAAGTGACAAGAAAAATATTTCTACCTCAGTATCAGAACTCAGCCTACAGAACAGTTGATCAAATAAAACAGTGCTGCGCACAAAGTGCTGATCCCTCCTGCTCTGCAAAAGCTTTATTACTATCGATAGCTCACACAGTATTTGGAAAATACATGCAAGGAAACAAAAACTACCATCCTAAGTTCTACTCAGTCTGTGGATGGGGCTAAAGTTACACACATTCTTCATTCACTGCATTATGAAGAAAAATTTCAGCCTCCTGCAAGAAACAGTAACTGACAATCAGACACATACTCACATATAACTATAACTGTGGGCTCATCATCACTCCTGTGAAATCAATTGTACTTAACTCAATTACAGTGAGGTAATTACATTAACATGAGTCAGTGCATCCACACATGGCATTTGCACGTGTGCTGAGCAAATTGCTGTTACCTCCCACATGGCACAAGTACTTCTCTCAATCACATTAAACAGTACACAGCTCAGGACACTTTCACCTGCAGTTCAAGGCAACACACCGCTGTCAAATGCCTCTATCCCACTTGCACAGGGGAGATCTATGGCAAAGCTGTCCTTAACCAGGTACAAACTAACTGCTGTGTGGATTTACCCACCCACTGTAGCGTTTCTCATCTTCTAAAATTTACTGTGTCCAAATCCTTTCAGAAAGGGTACAAAAATACCCATCTTTGCAATATGTTATTTTTAAATGTAAAGGTGCGGAGAAAATGAACGGCAATAAATCAATTCTAAAAAATCAACTTTTTTTTTCTTTTGTGTGTGAGTTACAAAAATTTAACCATTACCACAGACATTTTGATTCATTGGCTCCTGACTACATCTGCTGGCAGACACATATGCACCCATGTCAAATCTCTGCTTGTCTTCTTCCTTGTATCAGGCTACATACATGGTGCTAATTAAATAGCTTGGGCATCACTCCCTGTCTCTGAAGAAAGGTGGTGCAGCTTAAGTTAACATTGATCTGGCAATATTCTTTCCTTCTCCACTTCTGTCCCATTCCCAAAAGACAGGATAGCTGTGCTCTGACTGCAAACTGGAGTGATGCCACGGGGCACGTACCTTTCTTCCAGATGTGCCAAATGCAGTAGCAGTTGCTGTAGGGAGGAAACAAAAAACCACAGGGAACAACATGCAACCTCTCGCATCACAGAGGATCACACTTCACTGCCTCAGCCTGCTCCTGACCTGGGGTTATTTATCACTAGATGCAGTCTACAAAGTCCACAAAGTGAGCAATACTGGTTTAACTGGGAGAGTTTTGGCTACTGGTCAGGCAGGTGTTTGCAGAAATTATGCATAGCTGGCCCATGCCTTAATTTAAGCAAGAACCTGTACCCTGGTATCTGTAAGCACAGCTCAGCAGCGCTCCTCTCTCATCTAAGGATCCCCAGAGACTTCTCTGCACTACTTTTTAATGTAATCAACAATCAGTTGCCAAGAAACTGAATCCATAGTCAGATACATAAAAATCAGACCAAGAGGTACACCAAAGTAAACTAATGCGAAATGTATTTTCTCTTAGAATAAGTCTGTCTGAAGTCACTGAACACAGTATTCAGGAGATTCTGTTATCAGATACTGTACCTAATTCACAAAACTTGTGAATGCCTCCCTTCACTGTATGTGGAAAACCATGACTGATAAACATGGAAATGAAATACCAACTGCAGAACACATTCCCTGGTGTTCAGGTGTATGACAAGGTTAACAAATGGTAGTGTTAAAATCCTATCAAAGGAAAGATGAAAATCAAGCTAAAGATGGTATGACTTCGGAGACGTAAGGACAAGAGGAATGCAGGTTTCTTATGCTTATCAAGAAGCACTTTCTAAAACAGTTTTAAAGAGCTTCATTGTGCGCTCACTAGCCGGGAATAACCATACTTTATCCCAAAAGTATAAGTATTTTCTGCTTCCCTTCTGTATTTGAATACACTATTCTGCAAAACACAGAACTTAAAATACTAATGTGAAAAAATAGGTTAAATATGTCAATATAAAGTTTTAAAATATCGTTATTACAACACACTAGGCTAAGGTCAACTTCTGAATAAAAAAAGTACATTTATGCACAGATCAGAGATGTCATTTCTTAGGAATAAATAAAAGGCATTAATTTACAAGGACAAATTAATATTTAAATTTTGGCACATGGTTTTCAAGGGTTTGTCTTAGGGAAACTTGTTTGAAATGCACAAAAACAGAAAGAAAATAATTATTCTATTTGGCATTTGCATGCCTTTTTAGACTGAGAGTGCTTACTCGTATTTCTCTATTCTTTTCTGAATTGTAGTAACAAATCACAGTAGAAAAACCAGATCTTAACGAAATCTATTTAGGCATTTTTTTAAAATAGCAATGCTATCTTTCAATATTAAATGTCAAACAATTTGTACAAAACCTCAAGACCCAGGTTGAGACTACTGCATTATATTATCGAAAAAATCCAGCAGACCGTCACTTTCCTTTTGCTGCCTTTGCATTCTTTTTCCTGACTTGTGCACTCTTGTTTTAATCCAACAGTAGCATTTTCTGATCCTGCCAGTGTCCTGTGTGGCTACAAGCTCATGCAGTGAGGTCAAGAGAGAGCACGAGCAGAAAACTTGTGAAAAAAGAAAACAAAATGGAGGAGGGGCACCCACAGGAGATGAAGGAAAGGCAGCAGAAATGCCTACAGTGTATAACTGCATTTTTTTCAGCTCTCACAAAATAGTGTTGCCTTACTGCTACCTGAGAACTTAACAAAAACAAACAAAAAAAAAGATACTGAAGAAAAATTCTTCCTTGGCCAATTTCCCCAAATTTCCAGGGGCAATTCTGAAATTATTTATTTACTGTGGGTTATATCCTATTTGTAAAGAAATCTAGAGTTTATTGTCAAATGCTAACTCAAATGGTAAGCTGATGGGACAGAAAATAAGTTTATAAAGTTTTCTCTTTAAATTAGTGATTCATATATTTTTGCTCAGAAGAAGTAAACGTTTCATTTTGTAAAATAAAGAAAACCCTGTGCTATGCAAATACCTTTAAATGGAAATTAAGTTTATATTTTATAACAGTTTTTCAAACATTACGTTCACAACTGATACTCCCCTTAAAAATGCTCTCATATGCAGCTTATTCTTCCATTAAATTTTCTATTTCTTTGCAACATACCCTCCCCCATGCCCTGAAAAAAAAGACAAATTGCTTACTGTTCATATCACCATGGTAATTTATTATAACTATCTGAAATCTGGAAATCAATAATGACCTGAAGAACAACTTACAAATAAAGATAAATGGTATCTTACTCACTTAACTCAGTCTTTGCTGGAATAATGTGGCAAATAATTCAATTTGTTACAATATACCCAATATTGATATTCTCCTTATTCTTATCTGTGTGCCAGAAACACCTATACCTAATTTGGTCAGCCTTATATTAAGGCAACTGTGTACAGTTGTGATTCACTTAGACTGGGTATGTAATATCAGTGCACAAGGTACACAAATAATTACCTGCAAAAGTGCCAAATTACTTTAATCAACCACTAATCTATGCAAAAAATGGTTACTGAAAAGTGTAATGATCTTCTCAGCTTCATGTTGCACCTGAACAGTTGTTTTTTAGTTCAGCAATTTTTCTTTCTAAAATAAATACCTAGATGCATTTACAAGAAAAGTACCTACAAATTCAAACTACCTATAATTTTATACATGAAAGACAACCTCAGGGTGAGGATCCTGATCAAATGCTATTAAACACAGAGATTTGTTCCTAAACAGGCTCCATCCATCAGTGGCACACTCTCTGTGTAAGAGAAGTATTTCCTAACATTTCAGGACATACATTCTGCTCAATTAAAAACAGCATTCCCACTCTGCCCAAGGCCACTCACCCCGACAGAAATTCTATGCATATACACATATATAACAGAGAATAAATGTATATAAATAAAGGCTCCTTCAATTTATTTATATCTGTATTACTTCCTCACTAAACAGCCCTGGGGGAGAGGGGTGAACACTAACATACAGTAAGTAGCACTGCACCATATCTGCAGTACAATGCACCTTAGCAAGTCACAGCACAACTTGTTTCAATAAATGATCTGAAGACAATCACTCTTGCTTTTTATTAAATACATCTTTCTGACTTGTTAACTTAACAGCAACCAGACCTCAACCTTTTAATGTATCTATTAAATTTGCCCAGGTTATGTGTATGCAGTACCTCGCAAAATTTCATTGTCCCCACAGAGACAGAATTCAGTCCTACTTTCTCCCAGACAAACTGAGAGCCCATCCTGCAATTTGCCCCACAAGGGAGTCCTGCCCAGAGCTCAGTTCCGGACTTCACTCATCATCAGACAAATCTGATAAAATCCAAGTGATTCTGTAGGTATGGCAGAGGTAATCAGTACTTTGCAGCATGGATGACTAACACATGCATGCACACAAGTATTCCTTTAAAAATATTTTTAAATTCATTCAGGACATTTTAGTTGTTTATTTCTGTGAAAATATTCGTCAAATGTCCTAAATAGAAAATTAAAAATTACTGTTACAGCATGCTTTGAAGCAGTTGGAGCACCAGAAGAGAAGATGTTTATGGCTTATTTGGTGTAGCATTGGCTGTCCCTGAATGTTAGTCAAAGCAGCCACTGATACCAGCTAGCAGACATTATACTCAGTCTATTAAGAAAGTCTAAATCATGAAGACTCTTCCAGGGAGCTTAACTTGATTGTCCTGTCCTATTAAGGAAAAAGTGTGCCTGGGAAAGGAGACAGCACAACTTTATCTGCTAATTACACAACAAAAAGGCAGTCACAAATTAAATGTCACCAACAGGAACTGACTCTTAAATATTTCTATTTTTAAAAAGCTACAGAAATAGACACATCCACTATTTGCAGGACTGGACTACTGAATTCTCTTTCTAAGGAAAGGAATACCAGACCAAGCCCAGAACTGATACGAGGTGCAGTTGCGATGAGCATATGCCAGTGAAAACGAGAGGTTCTGCGAGATGCAATTGTGCAAAGTCTCAGTCTGCCATTGTTTCCTAGCTAGCAAACTAAATAAATGAGAGCAACGACAAGTTCAGGGAACAAGACCTCCCATTTTATTTTGGCTCAGTTCCTCAAAAATTACACTCCACTGTTGTCCTGACACCAAATGGAGTGGTGTATTCTTCATCTCCTCAGACTGCATGCTTCTACTGCTTGCCTCAAATTAGCTCAATTTTTCATGTAGCAAACCCAAAGTCCTATGAGTTTGATGATACAAATGAAACTCAAACATGCAAAATAAATTATTATTTTTCATCTCAAAGAGCAAAGTATTGTAACACCTTCTGCAGCTACAAAGCAGTGGAACTGACATGAGAGTCTGGGTGGTAACATGAGGCCAAGGTGGAGGAAGGGGTGGGAAGGATTGCCTCTTCTAGCAGAAGGCTACAGGAAGTTGGCTTAAGGCAATAATGAAACTACAGCTAACAAGCAAGGATTTCATGAAGGAGAAGAAAACAAAACCAACAAAACCCTGATCAACCAAGAAAAACCACCAACCAATCCAACTCCAAAAGCCTAGTATGAATCATGTCTTCGGCAAACAATTTTTTCTTCCAGATTAATAGCAATGCTTACTTAGTTTAAAAATAACCATGCAGAATAATTCTGAGGCTCACAAAAACAGCAATTAAAAGTTTAATGCATATAAGACAAATGCAATTATGCACTGGGATATTGGGCTCTGCAAGATTTGTGATTTGTGAAAAGCATTTCTCCCATTTGGGATTGTAAAAGCAACATTTAACATTAAACTTAAAAACAGAGAAAGCATTTAACACAGAAAGGTTAAAATAAGTAGCCAACTCCAAAGGAAACATCTAGATATTCCAATTATCTGACATGTATAGTAAAACACCCTGCATTTTGTAAAACAACCCTGTTTAACTAAAAAATGTGAATACATAGCAGACATTAATGAATTGAAACCACAGAAAAACAACAGTCTCTGTACTTGAAACATGAAATACTTCTTGCAAAACACTTCCAAAAAGCCACCTATTTGAAGCTAGCAATAAAAGTAAAGCAGCTTTTAATCCCTGCACTGTTTTGCATCAACCAGAGCAACCTTAGGTTTCTGTCTGTACAAATTCCTTTCATAACATATGCATCTAAAAAAGTAGTTTGCAAGTAAAAATGTCATCCGAAAAAAACCTGAGATTCCAGCAAGCTGTATGCCGATGGGGGAGGAAGGAGCTACTGACACAAGCGTATCATAGTTAATGGCATTACACCAAACTCATTCCGTAGGAGACACTGTCCCAAAGGGGTGAATCATTACACACCATTCACAGCCTAAAAGTACATTTTATATTTAGGAATGTAAAAAAACACTGGTTTAAATTATACTATTATAAACTACAGTCGAAAAACTTATATAAGTTTTACAGAATTCGTCCACAGAGACAGAAAAAGCAACATATTGGGACCTGTGTTGGGAAAGATTGCTTAATTTTATTTCTTTTACAGCTGAACTGTTATGAAGAAAATACGTATTTCATCTATAGTATATAAAGTGTATTTATATGCACTACTTTTGGCGTTTTTATAAAGGAAAAAATCTCATAGACCATCCATCTTTTTCTCAAAAAAAGTGTTTTAATTAGTAAAGCTATAGTTTTTTTAACATAAGGAAAAAAAAATCCAATCAAGTCTCTGCGGAACTTTGCCCAAGGATAGTCTAAAGCAGAAGACCCATTTTTAGGGGGTGAGTAGTTATAAAAGCTGCATATTTAAGTTCCTAATCTTGAAACCCTTATTTACATGAACAGGTCTTACTTTAAAGAACAAGTGTTTGTGGAATCCTACAACCATTAATCTTTCTGAAAGACTTTTCAGCATGAAGGACTATGCTGTCCTTCCAAATAAACAAAAGCAGATAATTCTGATGAATATTTTTCAAAAGTCGTGAGTTGTCACATTACAGCACTCGCAATTTAGAAAGAAATTCTAAGATCTGAGGTAAAGCACCACAAGAAGTTCTAAAAAGTTCAACAAAAATAATTTGTTGTTAGTAAAAATGCATTCCCTTTTGAATTTCAAATATTTCTGTAACCATGACTGCTTCAACATGGTGTGTTATTTAGTAACATGATTTCCTTGATCATTAAGACGGCAAGCCTAGCTATTTACCCAAGAGGTCTAAGAAAATCACTAAACGTCCAACTTCCTGTCATACCCACATTTAATTCTCCATCCAGTATTCTTCTTCCTCTGAGCATCAATGAAGCAAACTAATGGCTTGGCTTATCTTAGGATTCACATATATTCCTTTTCAAGGTTGTTTTTAATGCTGGGGTCCACCCCACTGCCACTGTGATGGGCAGTACCTCCTCTAAGCCAGGGAGAGGCCATCGGGGGAAACCCATCTCAGCCTCTTCAACACCCCCATACAGACGGGTGCTGCCAAGGCACTGAGCACTGGCATAAACAGCAACGAAGCTCCAGGGAAAAGTGTATGCTTGTCAGTTCTTTAATTCACATTACTATGCATCAGTGTGTCCTACGGCTGATGGCAAACTGGTTGTGGGTGATGTAATATCCACCTCTGATCCAGAGAACAGTGCCAGCCATCTGTGGCTAATGCAGGCATTGGTCTCTTCTTCCTGGAGGGAATAGAATGAAGCTGTGTGAGGGAGGGTTTAGGTTAGGTATGAGGAAAAGGTTCTTCCCCCAGAGGGTGGTTGGGCACTGGAATAGCCTCCCCAGGGAAGTGGTCACTGCATGAAGCCTGGCAGAGTTGAAGAAGTGTTTGGACAATGCTCTTGGTCACACGGTATGCCTCTTGGGGATGTCCTGTGCAAGGCTAAGAGTTAGATTTGATGATCCTTGTGGGTCCCTTCCAACTCCGCATATCCTGTGACTCTGGTCCTCCATCCCAGGATCCAGGATCATTTCCGCTGCCAGCGGAGGGCACGGATGGGCATTACTGTTGGGGACACGGGTCACACACACAGAACTAAACACATCATTTCCAGTAGCACTGCCCCTCAGGCAGTGAGTTTTGATCTCATTATTTCAATTCTCCAAGACACTAACTAGCTTTTCCAGTTCTACACTGTGTGCCAAATTAGCTTTTCTTTGGAAAAAAACCCACGAATCATTTAAACTGTATTAAAAGAGTAATAAACCCAACATTTCTGAATCTCTCGTATCAGTTGCTTCCTTGGGCCGCAGTCAGCTGCCCAGGGAGGGCCGGGTTATAAATGGTCTGAGGAAGTGATAGGCAATGAATAGCCCTGACCCTCGCTTCCCTGTTCGGTCCAGGCCTGCAACCTGAGCCGGGAGGGGGCAAATTCCTCCCGCTCCCACTCCAGCCGGGCAGGGGAGGGGAGCGGAGGGCACGCTAAGGAGGCCCCAGCCCTTCCCCAGCCCCGCCGTGGCACCCGCGCCCCCAGAAGTGACCAACACCCTGCCCCGCACCCCAAACACCCCTCTGCCCACCCAAACGCTCAGCAGCATCCTGCAGTCCCTCCATCACCAGAGCAGTCCCAGACAGCTCCGGCTGCAGAAGAAACCCGCCCTGCTGCAGGATTACCAACTGAGCCCGCAATCAATGTTAACATCCATGCAAGAAAAAAAGCATAGCTCATTCCTCACCAGAGCAGAGGTCTTCCTCCACCAGCCCCAGTGGTGGTGCAGCTGAGAAGACAACAGCTGACTGGCAAATCTCAACAGCAAGAAGAAAAATTAAGGCCCAGAATCTTTACTTTTGGCCCGTTCTAGGTTAGTGTTGTAAGGATTGGTCTGCACTGCACTGATCCAGAAGGGGACTAGCAAATATAAAACCATGGTTACAGTCAGCATCACTCTCTGCGATTCCTTTATGCAGCAGAAGCCAAAATGACCAACATTGTTAAACCTGCTTCCTGAAACAAGCATGAATGCTGTAGAAGGATTGTATGCAAACAACTGTATTTCTTATATTATCACACATTCATAATGAATATTTCATTGTGGTTTTTTTTGCATAATACCTAAATTAATTTTTCTAATTTAATTTCTTAATGCTTGAATGTAGGTTTTTTACAGCAACATTTTAATAGCAAGGTTCTTACCATAAAGCTCTTTATAAAATTTGTCAAATTCGTGGAAACCTGATATTTCAAAATCTGAACATCTGCTTTTGACACAAAAGTATTTTGTTTAGTAAATGTATGTAATTACATCATAAATGTAGTATTTTTCAAGAAATCAATTTTTAAAGGAAGCAAGGATTAATGTCTTTCTTTTGTATTTAGCATGTCCCTTGTTTGATAATCTATTTCCATAAAGATTTATTAAAAGGAAGGAATTTGCTTTTTTGTCCGTCATGTTTAAAAATTTGGCAATGAGATGTGAGTGTGCCCAGAAGAACAATGCTTTTGTAGGACATATAAATTCAAAATAACTTTGTTAAACTGTTGGATTCAAACGGTAACAAACAACCCCACACTAAACTTCTTACACGTTCACTTACATGCACGAACTCATAGATCAGTACACATTTTTATTTTCTTACGTACCATCAATAAATAATTATCTGCTAAGTCCTCTTTTCTGACATGAAATGCCAGGAATTTCAAACTTGTCCAGAAAATGGCAAAGTTACACTTAAACTAATGAAGACCCTGCTGACTGTGCTGTAAGAAATTTAAATGAACATTCATGTATGATAAGTTCATACAAATAATACTGTTATATAATTTGTTTGGGGGCGTTTTAAAGATGGCAAAGCATTCCCAAAGACAGTAAAAACAAGTACACTGAATTATAGTCTATACACACAAAACCCCCTTTCATTTACTTAATCAAGCTTTTCTGTTTTAAGTGTGGTTTAAGCTCCCAAATAAAAGGATCAGAAAAATAAACCTTGAGAGAAATTGTGCATACATATTGAAACTTCTTGACAACTATTTCCCTGATTTCACCTGGCTCAACATTTAATCTCTTAGTAACATCTGGTCCCTGACATGTAGCTAAAACATACTTTATTTTCAAAATGCACATCAGGTGGAGGGAGAAAACAGAAACAACGCTAAGGTTTACCAGTTTTTACGAATTTAACTAATAGATGATATTTGTCTTTCTAAAACAAAAAATACCACAACAAAATCAGTAATTTTATGACATTACTTCACTCAAGAGAATATAATATACTATAGGTGCATGTCATGACACATATTGTGGTCAATACCAGTGGTCAATCCCTTGTAATGGACATATGGATAAAAGGAAATTAAACTGTAACTATAAAAACACAGTATTGGTTTAGATACAATTTTTAAAAATATACTGATTCTCACATGAAAAAATATATTAATATGTAGATGATCACAGAAAGTCTTAAACACTGATTACACTGTAAAATAATGAATATTAAAAATAGTTCCTCTTTGGCCAAATGCTTCAACTGTAGCCATTTCAACAGTCTAATCTTGGTTCATTTACAGCTGTCACTAGTTAAATAATGATCATCCAAGGAAGAAGTACTTGCTGCGGGAAGATTAATAAACCCACATAAGCATGGAATGCACTATCACTTTTCAATAAACTACTGATGATTATTGCTAGGAAAAAAGAAAATATATTACAACAATAATTAATCTGCCATTTAAAAATATGCAACTGCTTAATTACATTAATGAAGATTAATGTAGAAATTCTTTGGGAAAACTGAATCTGCCACTTACATTATTAAACATAGAGAGATTTTGTGGCTCAAAGCAAACTGCAGATTCATTTTAAAAGCATTTGTGTTCTTGAAAAATGTAGTGACTAAATGCAAAAAATATGCATTTCTATTTTTTACAAAAATCTTTCGTAATTACTAAAGACAATGCAGGTATAGATCATATTTAAAGGAACCTTTTCAATCAGTGTTTTGAATTTAAATAATTTTAAATACTTTCAAATCTGATAGATCGTATTTTGGAATGTTTAGTAGATTTTCTTTTTAATTCTTGAATTTTCTTTTTTTTTTTTTTATTCTTCTTTATTCTTGAAAAGAAGGCATTGCTAAGAGGAGAATCTGATAGCCTGCTTTCTTAGTGTAGATAAGAGACTATAGTCCAGGAGAATAGGAGAAAGTACTCCTTCAGTGAAAGATGTGGTATTTACTGCTCCATTAAGTGTTCACAAAAGCATGAGTTAACACTAACAAAATCCTAGTCCAGTAGGTCTAAGCAAAAATTTTATCTTCAGATGTACTATATTTGTGCCTGGAAATCTTTAATATTAATTTAATCTTAAAATGTCATGACCTTTAAAATCGTTTGCTTTCTTATCATCTACAGTTTCAATCCCAGTCCTCTCTTTGTGACTAGTCCTGTAAAGTCAATGGTGACATGCAAAGTTCTCTACAATATCAAAAATTAAGAGTTTCTTTGTTTATTAATGCACCTGCTTCACATTTAGAACAAACATACTCAAGTAATGTCTATTTTTAACAATTATCACTAATTCCTGAAGCCAATCAAAAACACTTCTAAAACTTGTTTTTACCATTTTTTTTCAGGTTGCAGTAGTCTCTAAACCAGAATTATACACAACAAACAGGATGCCCTGTTAGTTAAAATCAGCCTGCATGCTAGAGTCACACAGACCCCTACACAAGAAACCATACATTCCTTACAGGGTTAACTTCTACCCTGCATTTCCCACCCATTAAACAGTTTCTGCAAAACATGCCACATGAAAGCATTAAACAAATGTGATTTTTACTTGTATAAAACAGCTCTTACAAATGCAATGTGCTTTCTTTAATTAGCATATATCATGCAGACACACAAACTTCCAAAACAATGAGGCAGGCAAACAAAGCAGAGATTTTGGCACAGCCAAATAGAATTTATTCACTGTAGTGGAGAGCTGTTAAGCACTGCGGTGATATGGACATTTCTTGGCTAACTGCATTTACAAGTATTTGAGGACTATATTACGCCTCTAAATCTGTGAACTGTCCACCCTCTCCCGTCTGAGCAGAAGGTTCAGCTACTTCCCCCTCCCCACCAGTCAGTAGTCTCCCCTGTATCTGAATAGTATCCCTACACTCCTAATGTAAGGACCTGGGAAAAAGACAGATCCTGAAGAATCTTGCCATGACAATTCCAATCCTTCCCCTTGTGAACACAGATATGCAATACTGCAGTTACAAAGTTATGAAAAAAATTTCCAAATACCTACTGTATCCCATCACCCCTGCCAGAAATTAAAGGCCTTGCACAGGGCTGAATAGCTGTTCAAGATCTCAAGGTGCTTTCACTGCAAAGGTGAACTTCATTCACCTTCAACAGAAGCTGCCTGCAGCCACAGTGAGGGGTCTTTTCCACACTGGGAGCAGTTCACATACTTCTTCTACCATGTGAAGAAATTATTTGGGACTGAGCAATTTTTCAACAGGAAGATGAAAAAGCCCAGAAACATTATCAGCCTGAGACATCTGAATCAAAGCATTCTGGCAAATGAGTGGTCAAGTGAATTTAGGCAAGACATTAAATATTACATTCACAGTACAAAAAATGTAGCATATTATGAATAATATATACAAGTTACATACATAACAACATGTGTAGCATGAACTTGACAAGCTGTACCACTTTTAGCCAACTTTTAATTAAGCAGCAGGGATCCAAACCCTGTTTACATTTTAGGCACTGTATAGGGAACAGCTCAGATCACAAAATAGCACTCATGTTTTTGAGCACAAAATGCACACTGACAGCCTTATGACAACAAAAGACTGTAACCCACATACTTTCAGTAAAAGCATTCATATAGGAGACTTAAAATCCACTTCTAACACTGTCCATTTTATTGAACAACTTTCACAGGTCAGTGGGACCACTTCACAGGAGAAGACCAAGCAGAATTTGGACTATCAGATCTCTAATATCCACGAGAAGGGATATCAGAGTTTCATTATGTTAAGGATGAGGTTTTGTTCGCTGTTGAATCAATTCTAAAATTTCGATTCACCTGATATACTATTGTATTTAATATCTGGGGAGGAGAGTAGCAAACAGGTTTGTGAATAATTCTTGGATCTTATTCCACTTTAGTGCTAAAAATGGCTAATTCTCAAGATGTGTAATCTCCCTGGTTTAGGCCAGGTAATTAAAAAGGGTGAGATAACAATATATATCTGTGTGGGGTGAGATAACAATACATACCTGAAGTGGGGGCCTAATCCAGAGTCTACAGAAGTTAGCTCAGTACATTCTGTATTACGATGCTTATATATATATATAGTATTTCCAATATAATGAGTTTAAGAAGATTCAGAAATTACTTCAGATGGTCAGCAGAGGCTTTTCAAAATCATCTACTGCCCCTAAGATTGTATTATTACAAATAGCCCATAAAATCAACCAAAATTTTGATTATTACCTTGCAGAACACAGTTGTAAAATGAAATAAAACGTTTTTTAAATTAGAGCAAATGTGCACTATTAAGAGATTTTAAAGACACCTGTACTTTGAAAAAATACATGTTGATGTTATTGTAATTTCCTTCAAGTACACAACGGCTATCACTTTTATGCTCTATTTCAGTCCAGGGAATATTTTGGTGCACATATTTATATGACCATAAACAGAGGAAGTTACAGCACAAATGTTAAAATAGCCTCAAGTGGAAAAGCAATCAAGAAGAAAAAAATCCCTTAACACTGCATGCCTATAAATTACCATGACTAATTAAAAGAGGGCCTCTCCAGGAACAGATTATCTTCGATGGGAAAGCCAGTATCAGCTAAGTTCATGAAAATTACACATTTATGAATGGAACAACAACATTAGCATTTTCTAACAGATCATAAGATCTGTAGTAGTCATGGAATATTACTCCGATTTTGTAGAAAAATTCATATACTCCAACTATTGATTAAATTCGCATTCACATAGATTTTACCTGTCAAACAATTTTCAGAGGTGAAAATACTAACCTATCATGCTAACAATATGAACACAAACTGATTTCAGCCTCCCTCCTTCCAAAAAATGTAAATCTAGCACCAAATCAAAACTTTGGAATAGAAACTATTTGTGTGATTTTCTTGGTTCCTGCACTGACAGAAGAACAAGAATATTCTACATACTCTCAAACAAATCGGCCCAATGTTGATGTATTTAATTTTCAAATTTGAAATACCAGACATATGCAATAATTAAAGAGCTATACTTTTCAGATTATCAACTAATTTCACTAAACTCTCACCCATCTACTAAAATCGTATATTCAATTATGAATATACCCTGTAAATATATTATTTCTGTTCTGTAGAAGAAAGAAACATATTATTTACATGAACAAAAAAATCCGATTTCTTTGATTTATAAATAGTCCTTTCTAAAAACTGCAATCAGTGTATTTCAGTGCCACCACGGAACTGTAATCATTAAACAGGAGAAACCTGTAATACTGAAGTGTGACCCAAAGATTCCTGAAACATTCCACTTTCAAAGAGAGCTCAGATGCCAGTACTCATTCCAATAGCCTCAATCGCCCTTTTTCTTGAAAAGTCACCCTCACTTTCATTGTCTCTCCATCCCCAGCTGGAGGTGGGAACACCAGTATGCTGCTATTTTGCACCAGAGGAGAGTGCACTTTCATTCACATTTCTGTGACAGTAGCTTCCAGCTCTTTTCTCCAATACCTTCACCTCACCCTGAGGGCTGCTTGCTTGCATTCTTGGCCACCCTTCCACGGTGCCAATGCTGCCCACCCTTATTTGTGTGGATCGTGGGGTTTCTCTGATAAGAAAAATGATACAAATATGACACAAACACAAATATTTCCCCAGCCGAGTATGCCATGCAGCTCCACAAGCACTTATGTTAGCCCAAGAGGAAGAGTGATATTAAAGCTCTTGAAGCTTACTGAGGCATGCAGCACTGCTGTCAAATGTAAAAGTCATGCCCATAGGATTGTCACCAGGATGAGTGGCTGTAGGAGTTTCAATCTCCACCTATTCACCCCACACTGCTACTCCAAAACCTTACTCAGCTTTTTGCAGAGCAGCTGCTGACCTGCTCCATGTTACAGCTTTGCATGTTATGCAAAAATCAAATTCAGTGCCAGTTTTCCATAATACACCAGATTGTGAAACTCGCAGCAAGTTCCACAGCTGCTTTGCAGGCAGCTGAGCCATCTCTGGAGTAGGGACGTGGAATTCCCTCTCGCCATCTCTCAAGGAGTTAACTCCCCCACCATTTTAAGTCAGGAACAGCCAGAATAATCTGAGGAAAAGCCTGCACACCAAGTTCTCCAAGTAAATGGGCTCAAGCCATTAGAAGCACTTCCCCACCTTACATACAGGGCTGTTTACTGATACTCTACTGATGTAAAAGCAATTTAAGGATTCACTGCTTTCACCAGTGATATTCAGCAAGCAAAAGCCAGTCCAAACCAGTCCGGAGTAACTGTCCCTTAAAAAGAGCCAAGTATCACATAACACTTTTCTAAGAGTTCTGGTAACTTTAACAAAAGATGAAAAGAAAAAAGGCATCCTTACATACAGGGAATTAAAAAATTAAACATTATGTCTTTATTTATTTGTGTTCATTTTAAGAAACATCATAAACAGTCTTTACCTTCTGGCTTCTATGTTCCTAGAATCTTTCTTAAATTATACCTTTACAGTCAGTTTTATACACCTCTGTAGATGGTGGGCCTAATTTTGCTTCTGTTGGTAATTAGTAGAGAAAGATGACAGGCCTTTACTGCGATGGGTTACATAAGGAAGATGAATTAAACAATATTTAAATAGGAGTATGGAGTCTGAAACAACACTATGGATAGCTCTTAATATACTTACTACCTCAGTAATGTAGCTGTAAACCAGGACAAGCAACAATAACAACATTTTTCCCAATCTGACAATTCATTTCCTTTTAGCTTCAGTTCGTATATCTGCTTTGATATCTTATGTTTGTGCCTCAGACAAAATATCCTCTTCCTTTCAGTATCCCAACCCCTGTGCACAACTTTCTCAGTCTTGGAGAAAAGGGGGATGGCATGCTCTGGAAGGGTGTACTTACTGCTCTGGCAAAGAGGTAAATACCCCTTAAGACAAAACAGTCCCACTGCAGGCCTCTGCCTTTGAGCTACTTGTAATTTTTGCCTGTCAACATGCAATGTTTAAAATCCTTTGGCAAAATCTGATCTGATTTAACACCACTTAGGTTTAATGGTATTGCCATTCACTTAACTACTACACAGGTCTATCAATAAAAATGTACTGTAATGTTGGGTTTAGACGTAACTAGGTGAATTCTTGAAGGTTGAGAAGATGGCGGCTCCATAACTTAAATAACCAACTTACAAGTTTCTTCAGACAACCATCTTAATCAAGCTGTCAGTGAAGTGTATTTTGCCATCTGTCTATGTGTCCATAGGTAGGATTTGAAATGTAGGATTGACACTAATTAGTAGCAAAGAAAAAATCCCAATGCTGTACCACTCTCCACACTACAAATCCATGGGCCCCATAATTTGAAATCAGTTTTCTCTGTATGGTGCAACACCTCTGGTAAATATCAAAGCTTGGCTCCGGCTCCTCAGCAGCGACCCATTACAGATGCTACCTAATGCACTGAGGCTGCGAGCAGACTTTGACACCCACGTCTGATCTCTGCCGGATCTCTCATACACATGCTCACTGCAGACATACGTTTACTCCCCATTCGCTTCCTTCCTCAGCTTCCCTCTCTAAATGCTGCTAGCCACTTTTGTTTTGATTAGGACTGGGCTTGCCTGGTCCCCAGCAGAAGTCAAAGACGACAAGGCTGTAATAGCATACTCTGTAGATACGGATACTTCTATATACAGATATATACATACATATACACAGAGATACTTCTATATTCCAAAACAGCTTTATTGCTATGTCATATTTAGCAATAAGGAGCAGCAATGCAAATCTCACTTGCTTGCCTAGAACTTCCAGTTATCCTGATCAATGAAATAGCTTTTACATGCTCCCAATAATAAAGAAATGGAAAATGTATGCTAGATGAATGAATGCATCCTTGCAAAAGCATGGGATCACGTGTGCTCACAATATAAGAAATTCAGCAGTGAGTGTAGCATGCCATGCCAAACTTCATCCTAGAAAAAGTAGTTCAACTGTGTCTAAAATACTAGAGATTCAAAGAACAGGCATCTGATTCATCATCAAAAAGGATGGTTGGTCAAATAAGGGAAAAGACTTTTCAGATGCTGCTTATATGTCTCATTTTCCATTTATTCTTCTGTTTACAATCATACTAGTCTCACTACTTTTTTTCTCCTTTTGTTTTAGGTACTTGAAAGAATAAGAGCAAGATTTATAACATACAATGATAGTACAGATAGAGAAGGACTCAATGAAATAAAATAGACTCTCATTTTTATCAAATCTTTTAGTAACTTGTAGAAACAGTAAGAAAGTCCAAATGAAGAGAAAATAAAATATACCAGCTCCTATACGCTGCTCCTCCCTTCCTTCCTCTCCCCATCTCATAAAAGAGGATCCCAAAGAAGGATTGCATTTAAGGTCCCAGTTCAGAAATTCCTCAGTGTGGTAAGAATTGTGAACTACAGAGCCGGATCCAACAAACATCATCTAAACGGAATAATCCATCCCATCCTGACAGACCACATTATTGAGAAAGAGATTGTAAATTTATAACCATTGATATTCACAACATGTATTTAACTGCATCTGTTTACACTCAGCACCCTATGCTTCATTATCATCTGGGCTTCACACTAAGCAAAGGAAAAGGAACATGTTTCTAACTAAGTCTGTACAAAGTGCGTGCAAAAAAGAATATACAGCATTTTTGCCTTATTGCCCTCATCCGAAAAAGTTCTATGTATCTAAGTTGTGTGCACAATTTTGAATGTGCAAAAGAATTACAACAAACATCATCCTTTTCTGATTTTATGAGAGCTTCATCTCTTCTTAGTTCTTTGCATTGAAGACCTTTTTCCATGTGCACAAAAACGTTTCACTCACTTCACCTCTCCAATCTGTTTTACCCTTTGAGAAACAGATATTTTTCTAAAATTTAACAAGACCCGCTCACACATAACTATGCCCAGAATTCACATGACAAAAGAGAAGCAAGCTGTATTATTCATTCCATGGTAACCTACTAAGAGTACGAATGACAATACTGAGCCAAATTCATTAAGGTGCACATTCCTTGGAATTAACAAAGGACTAACATTGCTACTCTTTTTTTTTTCTTTCTTTCTTTCTTCCATCCCCCACCCCGAATGAAACAGAGGACTTGCAAAAGACAGAAAAAGAAAGGAACAACGGACTAGGCATATTGCTGCATTCAGTATGGCTTGTGTTTGAAAAATTAAATGGTTTTTAGGACTTGTAATTTTTATATGATCCTGAATGACTCAAACACATGACTTACACATGTAAGTGTATGCAATTACATTGTAGACACACATATATAATGGCTGTCGTGTTTCTACCTTAAATAAACGCATCTAGCTCTAGGTATCTCATTACCAGAAGGTTAACAACAATCTGAAGGTAGTTCAGAGAAGATCAATCCAAATGATTAACACCAAAGGAAGGACTTAAAAGGCAGAGTTAAAAACTCAATACTGCAGCTGTTGCATGAACAGTACTTTCATTGGGTGAAAGGAGAGAGAAGTCCAAACAAAAGCACCATCCTCTAAAAATACAGCAGTATATACCATTAGCAAAACACTGAGTTTAGAAAAACAAGACTATATTCTGCACACAACCAAGAGGGAACTCGAAGAAGGACAAATTATTTATTGCAAGCTCAAAGGTCTAGGTATAGTGAACTTAAACTATTACAGAAATTTTGACTTAAAATACAGTAAGTTTTTGCTCATAGCAAGATCTCATAAACTGGTCATAACTTTACCAAGAAAAGGTAAGATAAGAAAGTAAAAATATTTAGCAGGGCTCAAGATGGCTTTGACAGGACTTCGACTAAGTAAACTAGAAGCTTCTTTCCCGTGCTTAGACTGCCTGGTTCTATAAAATTATTACAACTATTAAACTATTAAAAACACTCAGAATGTGTGAATGCATGCAACACTAGGTGCACACAAGTAAATGATGAAGTGTTTTCAAAGCTTTGAACAGCAATATTTTGTTTCAACAGATTAATAAACTAGTATCTTTGCCTTGAAAAAGACCTTTAACATGACTAAATTTTTCAAATTAATGAAATTAAGAGGAACAGGGTCCAATCACTGTTCAGGCAACAGACTCCCTTGTATGATCAGCACTGTTAAATAACATTACAGATTTAAAAATATTTTTATGCTCAGGTTGCTACTGTTACCACTGGTCAGCTAGTCAGCTAACACAAAGCATTCTTCTATACAGCAATATCAACTACCTAAAATGTACTCTGATACACAATTAATAGGACTTCTTCCCATCAAAGAGAAAACTTCTGCTTTTGACTGATGAAAAAAAGATTCTTGTCACCATGATGTTTGTATGTATATCTTAGATTTAATCAAAAAGAAATGGTGAGAAACATATTTTCTTTGTTGTAAGTGCAATCCATTGCAGAATATTAATAACCTCACTCAGTAAGACATATCTCTAAGTAAACTCAAAATGACTGAGGCACACAGTTTATGTGCAATGAAACATGATATTTTTCACTGCATTTTACACTGTATTATGTCTTAGAAACCCTAGGGTTTGGATAAATTGTAGATTATTAAACTGTAATAAACCAACTTGTTTAACATTTGCTTCTTGTCCCCTCCTTTAGAGGACACAACTGAATAGTAACTTCCAAATTTACAATTACTTTATTATTTTCCATGACTATTTTCCATTATGAAACCGCACACCTTGTCTAGTATTACTTAAATGTATCAGGTTATCGTGCTGTTCAACACTTCTCTATTTCCACAGCTCTCAGAATATCTTTGTTTCCAAATGTGTTTTTTATTAACAACATTGCTATGCTTCAAATGTTTGTCTTCTACTATTGAGAAGCAAAAAAAAAAAAAAAAAGACATACATTAACACAGAACTACATTAAGAAAAGTAGAGGTTACTTTTAAAGTAAATTTTTGAAACTGTGGAGAACAATTTCACGACTTAAAAAGACACAGAGAAGGGAAGAAAGGAGGAAAAGGAGGAAGACTGCTCTTTCTTTGAGAAGTACTTCATGCATTCAGTTTTAAAGAGAAAAAGCAGCAGCAAACAGGAGACACCGCATATGCCAGTACAAAGCAGGAAGTGTAGGAAATCAGTAAGTTAGTTGACTACTGGATTCTACACTTTGTACATCATTCCAAATGCAAGCAGCTATATAGAAGTGCAGGCCCTTAGTTGCAGGGCACATGCAAGGCAAGATCAGAAATTCACCCCACCACCCACCACAATGCAACATGCCACAGCAGTAGTTTCTTTAGAAGCCATCCTTTTATTAACCTAATCGAAGGTGTATGCTTTAAAAAACCCTGGTGAAAGTTACCACAAAATAAAGCTAGGCCACGCTTGCAACATTAAAACGGAATCACTATATAATCATGGAACAACCCCCTGCCCCGTCATTGCAAACGTCATAGAAAATGGACAACCATGTAAAAAGTTAAGATGCCTTTTTGCCTCCCTAATATGGCCCTAGACAAACCCAAAATGGTTTCTTTACCTGATACCTCTCTTCTGTTCTCTGATTGCAGAGAAGATGGGTGAAATTCAAAATCACATTGTTGAAACTGGAGACTTACAGAAGGACCAGAGAAGGTCTACACATGCTCCTTCTTCACAAACCATGGTACAGACCTTGGGAATAGTTCCCTTAACTTTATCATTTTGTACCTATTTTGCATCTGAAATTCCTTTGCGTGAAGGCATTCATACCAGTTTCCACATTCAAAACACAAAACCATCCACGCTGTTGCACTTAAAAATAAAACCAAGGACCATCCACCCCTTCTTTCCCCATCAGCCTTACAGAGACACTGCTTTTGGTCTGAATCCTCAATAATTTTTTTTTCCCTAGAAAGGAATAATTAAAAATCAACCAACCAGACCACATACACGCTGCAGAGTATCACCACAGGGACACTCTCAGGTCTGAATTACTACAAGATAACACTATAATTATGTCTTAATTTCACTAACTAATCTCAGACGAGCTTTAAAAAAGTAATTCGAGGGTTACAAGTAAGCCGTTTAAAACTACTCAAATGTTATCTGAATGAAACCCGACTTTTATTTATTCTTTTCCCAGCTTAATTTTAAACAGTTTCCAAGGAAAGGCATATCTGCTCCTGATCAGTCTGGTGACAAATGATAAACCTTGTTAAAAAGTGTGACATTTGAAAATAAATAAAAACCACAGGAGACGTTTCTAACCAAGGAAGAAGATAGGAGGAAACACTCTCTCTTTACANTGGTAACATCCTTTTGCCGCTGTATAAAGGAGTTACTACAGGCGGAAAAGAGGAAAAAAAAAAGGGGGGGAGGGGGGGCGAACAAAACAAAATCAAAACGCCAACGGCGAAAAGTGCGGATTTTTTCCTGAATCCTAAAATAAAAAGCATTTCCCCAAAATACGTAAAAAAATAAAATCAGCGGAGGTTATAGAGAGGAAACCCTGCGCACGGAGGCTCTCCCTCTCTGTGCCCAGGGCAGCCCACGTTTCTGTACATACGTGCATTTTTCCATTTAACTCCATCTTTTAGCCACATTACAGAACGGAACGCGATACTTTACTTGGATATTGCTGGTTTAAGACCGATCCCATTTCCCAACAGAAATGCTCAGCCCAATTAGTGTCTCCTGGCAAGGCGCAGGACGGGGGGGCCAGGGGGAGGCCGGCCGAGGAGGGGTGGAGGAGAGAGAAAAAGCAAAATTGGGCAGATTGCACAACTGGTTATTGCACATGCGGCGCCGAAACCACTATTTTCCAGCGTGTACCCATCCCTCCCTGGAATAAACTTTCGATTAAAGTTGGGACAGGTGTACGGCCGTTTTCTCATCCCACCACTGCAACTGTGCTTAATCAAACAGGAACAATTCAAACAATAGCCCCCTGAAAGCTTTTCAAGTTGTGAATCGGTGTGGGCGGTACGGAACAGTTTCTGAGCTGGGTAACAATGGGTTTGGAGAAAGCCCCCTTGCGCGAGCTGCTAAAAAAGGGTAATGCATAGTTGGGTTAANTACATTAACACAGAACTACATTAAGAAAAGTAGAGGTTACTTTTAAAGTAAATTTTTGAAACTGTGGAGAACAATTTCACGACTTAAAAAGACACAGAGAAGGGAAGAAAGGAGGAAAAGGAGGAAGACTGCTCTTTCTTTGAGAAGTACTTCATGCATTCAGTTTTAAAGAGAAAAAGCAGCAGCAAACAGGAGACACCGCATATGCCAGTACAAAGCAGGAAGTGTAGGAAATCAGTAAGTTAGTTGACTACTGGATTCTACACTTTGTACATCATTCCAAATGCAAGCAGCTATATAGAAGTGCAGGCCCTTAGTTGCAGGGCACATGCAAGGCAAGATCAGAAATTCACCCCACCACCCACCACAATGCAACATGCCACAGCAGTAGTTTCTTTAGAAGCCATCCTTTTATTAACCTAATCGAAGGTGTATGCTTTAAAAAACCCTGGTGAAAGTTACCACAAAATAAAGCTAGGCCACGCTTGCAACATTAAAACGGAATCACTATATAATCATGGAACAACCCCCTGCCCCGTCATTGCAAACGTCATAGAAAATGGACAACCATGTAAAAAGTTAAGATGCCTTTTTGCCTCCCTAATATGGCCCTAGACAAACCCAAAATGGTTTCTTTACCTGATACCTCTCTTCTGTTCTCTGATTGCAGAGAAGATGGGTGAAATTCAAAATCACATTGTTGAAACTGGAGACTTACAGAAGGACCAGAGAAGGTCTACACATGCTCCTTCTTCACAAACCATGGTACAGACCTTGGGAATAGTTCCCTTAACTTTATCATTTTGTACCTATTTTGCATCTGAAATTCCTTTGCGTGAAGGCATTCATACCAGTTTCCACATTCAAAACACAAAACCATCCACGCTGTTGCACTTAAAAATAAAACCAAGGACCATCCACCCCTTCTTTCCCCATCAGCCTTACAGAGACACTGCTTTTGGTCTGAATCCTCAATAATTTTTTTTTCCCTAGAAAGGAATAATTAAAAATCAACCAACCAGACCACATACACGCTGCAGAGTATCACCACAGGGACACTCTCAGGTCTGAATTACTACAAGATAACACTATAATTATGTCTTAATTTCACTAACTAATCTCAGACGAGCTTTAAAAAAGTAATTCGAGGGTTACAAGTAAGCCGTTTAAAACTACTCAAATGTTATCTGAATGAAACCCGACTTTTATTTATTCTTTTCCCAGCTTAATTTTAAACAGTTTCCAAGGAAAGGCATATCTGCTCCTGATCAGTCTGGTGACAAATGATAAACCTTGTTAAAAAGTGTGACATTTGAAAATAAATAAAAACCACAGGAGACGTTTCTAACCAAGGAAGAAGATAGGAGGAAACACTCTCTCTTTACACAAATCTCCAGCCACGGAGACTAAGCACAATCTAACCGCCTTATTTACTCAAATTGCACGCTGCCAACAAAACCACTACCTAAGGCAACTTGTTAATTACAGATGTTCCTAAACACCTAGAAAAAAACAGGTTACTTCTCTTCACATGAAACCAGAGTCCCACTGAACCCAACCAAAATGTGGTAGGCTGAGATGGAAGACAAAAAACGGGTCTTACTTGGTGTACAAAGACATCAACTGGAGACTCCAAGGGGCTTCCCTCTCGGTTGCTCATGGAGATGAACCCGAATCCCATTCTCACATTGAACCATTTGCAATGGCCGGTTCCGTGCAAAACCTGGGATTCCTCCTCTTCTTCCTGCTCCGGCAACTTCCCGGGCTCGTCTCCACCTTTACTCGCCCCTGCTGAGGAAGAGGGAAAGGCGGGGGGGTGTGGGGGGGT
>WBMV01007406.1:2706376-2721180 GCA_013396655.1 Campylorhamphus procurvoides
GGGGAAAGAGCGAGCGAGCGAAATTTAGAGTAAAACAATAGAAAAAGAAAATTAACCTTCGGACATGTTGCCCCACGGGCCCTCTGCTCCAAACTCGTGAGATGAAAACTTTCCCTGTGGATCGAAGTGGTCTTCTGCATTAATCTAACATCCTGATTTTGAACGATCGCAAATTTAGCTCGCATGGTCTAATGTGCTTTCCCTCTTTTGATTTTTCCCCGTCTCTCTCGCTCCGTTCCTGGCCCCCTGCGCACACGTGACTCGGTCAATTACATGCTTTCTTGCTACTAATTTCACATCGGATCCTTAAGGGGTTGGCAGGAGGCAGGAGCAGCCAATCGCCATTTCAACTACCCTGACACACCAAAATAATTTATGAATGAACTAGAAATTTTCAACACGGCGCTCTTTTTTTTTTTTTTCCCTCCTTCCTTTTCGGACAGCTAATCTGCACGCTTCTTTACGGGAAACCGAGATGACGTGTTATTCTGGGGTTTCTGCCCTCCCGTGCCTGCACAGATCCATAGGAAGAGCCGTGTATTTCGGGACACAGCCCCCTGAACAACAGCTGCGTGCAGAGGAGATTAGGGGGTATCCGTGCCCACCGCAGGCACAGTGGGGTCCGCGTACCCACGCGAAGGCGAGATGCTCAGGGATCAGGCTCACACGTGTCTGCAGACACGGGCGGGGTGCGCCGAGAAGCTGCTCTGTCACCCTCCGTGCAAAACGCGGGCAGATGTAATAACCGGGTCGCTACGAATTTCGCATTCAAATTAAAAGCGCGCCGGAAACGCGGTATCACCTTAATATGGCCCAGAATGCGCGGAGGTTTAGCGTTTCAAAACATTTCTGGAGGGGGGATGGGGCGAGGACTTGTACTTCACAGGTTTCTCCGCCATCTCTTTCCGGGGGAGGGGATGTGATTAATGACTTCCTAAATAAGAGCCCAGTTTTCAAGCCGAGAATTGGAGTGAACCTCATTCAGCAGTTGGGAGAGGACTGACAGAGAAAAGCTTTTACTGGAGAAGAGAAGGACGGAAAAAAAACCTAAACCAAACCAAAAAAAAACAACCAAAAAAACCAAAACCAAAAAAAACCCCAAAAACAAAAACCCCCAAACCAAACACCCTCCCCCCCACCCCCGCCTTAAAAAAAAAGTGATGAAGACGACAAAGAAGGGAGGAATAACGCTGACCGGGGACTGCTGTTTGAAGTCTTTACTGCCAGCGGGAGGGGGGAGATCCAATTCGAAAAAGCAATGTGTGATGTGTGAACGGCTTGGTCACAGCTCCTTTGCCAAGTCACTCCCCTTCCGCGCTCGCAGGTACACAGCTATCGTCCTCCCTCCAGCTCTTCCCATTGCTGTACTCACGGCCAAACGCCTTTAAAATATTTGTATAAAAGTCCCAATAAACAAACAAACTAATTAGGTGAGAATTAGTTTTATTTTCCAACTGTCCATCTGCCTTAGTGTAGAGGTACAGATGAAAGCATTCTGTCGTCATCACCACCTATTCCAATACAGCCTCGCTTTACATCCAGCATTATCTATATCCTTGAAACGTTGTCCATACTTACTTAAAACCTGGGCTCAATGACTTTCTTATTACCCCTCTCTCACCCTCCCGGCATCCTCTCTTATCCCAAGGACACACAAACAAAAGCCAAAGCAACAAACCGATCCGTGCAGAACCTGAATGCAAGGGGCTTATGCATTTGCAAAGCACTTGCTGTTGTTTGGGAAGTGGCGTCGATCAGTCTGCCCAATTAAGGGGGACGCCTTTGCCCCCATGGGCCTGTTTACTCCTTTTGTTGCCTTTCAGGAAAGCGTCAATTCCCCCGCTAGTGCCTCATTCCTGTGTGAAACACCAAGGTGGAGGCTCCGTGTGATCGTTTGCAAGAAAGAACTGAGAGTGGGCAAGAGTGTCCAAATACAAGCAGCCTGGCAAGTGGAGCAGAAGCTTTAAATCCTGAAATTCCTTTGCAGTCGTCAACCGTAAATTTCCTATAGGTTATTTCAACAGTGAGGTCGACTTCCTACACTGACCTGCCTTACGCATTCGTGCAACATACCGCTGCTTTTGGCTCATAATCTCTCTTCCCCCCCTACAATAGCGATTACTTTACAATATTAAATCACCAGTAATTTTATATGCTTGGATCTTATGACCGGGACGATATCTAATATATAAATGCACAAGATTTTAACACATGTGAAACGCCAGCTATGAACAAGAAATTAAGGTTACCGGAAGAAAACAATGCTTACACCACTTACATGAAGTGCCCAAGGCACTTGGCACAAGGGCACATTTATAAAATACGAGATCTCTCTGCCCTTCCCTTCGAAAAGATAGAAAATATCCTCTTTAATACCTTTAATACTCTTTTATAAGTATTTATTTTAAAAGATTTATTTATTTTAACGACATTTGGTGCAAAAAATCCTTAGAGGCTAGAATATTGGTTAAACGGACACAAACGAGTTGATTTGAGTTCATTAAATGGACAAAATGCCTTGTTAGCAAATTTCAGTGAAAAAAAATCAGTATAATATGTTCTTCGATAAATAAATAGAAGACTACAAAACCGCATCCATAAATAAATGTAAATATATTGGTTGCAAAGTATTTCTTACGTTGCAAAATAAATGCAGATTTTGTAAAATGGAGGGAGGTGGGATTTGCAATGGGTCTTATACTGAGATTTTTAGGCCTCCAGTATTAGTGGAATTAAGGTTGGGGTCATTGGACTGGTCACTGGTGTCAGATGTTATCGACTCATTCATTTCCTGCAAGGGACATCAGCCTTTCAAGTTTTGTGGAAGGTAGAGAGCTGTTGCCAGCTGGGAACTCTCCGAGAAAAAAAAAAAAAAAAGAAAAAAAAAAAAGAGAGAACTTAAAAAACCCCAACCCACTAACACCCTTTCAAAATTCATTCGCAAGAAAGGGGAGGAAAGAGGATAAACAGAGAAAAAAACCTACAGAAGAAGCCAATTCGTGGAAAAATAAGTCTAATGGTAACAATTTAAGTATTAAAAAATATATTTCTATCCTTACATTTCGCTAAATAGATGCTATTTTTGGTAAAAAACCCAATTATAGGAACGTGGAATCATTGTCTTTCTACATGCACAGCCAGAGTTCCATTGAAATTGCAACCAAACCCAGAGGTGTTGATTTCCCATTTGTCACCTCCCTAAAACTTTTAAAGTCCTAAGTTCGGTTTCTTCTATTCCTCTAAACAAATAATAATAATTAAGAAGAGGACAAACCCCCCAAATTAACCAACAAAAAAACCTCAAACCAAAATCACCCCTCCCCTCCGCACAAAGATCCCCACCTCAAAAAAATTGTAAATACGCAAAAGTAAACCCCAAAGAGGGGGAAAACAAAAACCCAGGCGATCGACGGAGCCGCGTGCATTTGAAACAAAACGCTTGTTTTACACTTGAAAGCAGAGCTCGGGATGCTGCCACCACTTCCCATTTCAAAGTGCAGCCAGAGCTCCTCGCCGACGGGCAGGCAGGAGGGGCAACGACGACGCAGGGGCGCCTTTGCCCCCTCGCTTGCACTGCCGGGCTTGGCTGCTCGGCGCCGCCCCGCCGATGTTGGACGGAGTAAGATGCCCGTCGTGTTCCTTACACGGTTTCTACCGAAGCCGGCTCTTCCTATGGCGGGGGCCGAGGGGGGTCTTTCCCGCCGCTCCCTAGAGCCAGGACTCTGTGCCGGTGCTGAGCTGCTCCCGCCACAGCTCTCTCACCTACAGCGTGGGCGCCGCAGCCGCCTTCCCTTGACCCCGACGTGGAGCGCCCGGGCGAGGGCGGGGGTGTCCAGGGGCCCGGTGGGCTTCCCTGCCGGCAGCGGCCGTGCCGCCCGTGGGAGGTCGGGCTGCTCCTCCTGTTCCTCGCCCGCCGGGCGGCCCGGAGGGACAAAGTCGGGTGCCCGCCGGGCCCGGGAGCTCGGGCGTCCAGCGGCGGCGCTCCGGGTTTGTCCCCGTAAGCCTCCCATGGCGCCGGGCTTTGCCCGTGGGCTTTTGTTTAGCACTTCCCGAAAATGTGGCTCTTTCCCAGCGGAGACGGGCCGGCATGACTTTCCGCGCCTTTGGGAGAGCGGGGTCGGACATGCTCAAAACGCCTCCAATTTACTGCTTTGCTCTGGCCAGGCTTATTACCCGCCGCATTAATCCCTCGGATTTTTAATAGAAAATATGTGTGGTGGCTTTTTTTTTGTTTTAAAAAAAGTACAGCGTCGACCCAACTGCGCGGTGCCCAGGGGCGGGATTTGCTCGACGTGCGACTGCGGGGTATGAAGTTACGGGTTTTATAGCGGCGCCTTTGCAGCGCCCACCTCTTTTCGGGAAATGCCGTTTCAGAGCGCAGGAGGCGCCTCTCTCCCTTCGCCCCCGCCCGCCGGCGGAGCATCATCTTTTGGCTGCTCCGACGCCCCTCTCCCGTCCCACCCAAGCCGGGCGCGCACGGCTCCCCCGAGCCCGCCTCTGCTCCCTTGCGGGAACGGGGCGACCCTCGCCGAGGGATCGCCCGGCGGCGCTGCTCGAACTGACGGCGGGAGCGCGGTTTCAAACACGAAGCTTTACGGTCATTTTTTGTTGAAACGAAACGCGGCGGCTGCGGGTGCCTCGCAGGTCCGCCCTACCGACCGAGGAGCTCTTCTTGCAATGCCGGCGGCTTGCTGGGGAGACTTGGAAAGTACTGGGAATTGCTGTGATCCCGCGCCTGATCCGCGGGTAGAAGGACGCGGGAGGGGCTCACTGGGGTACAGGATGTGGGCTCACGTACATTGACCGTCTCTCAGCTGCGGATTTGCAGCTGGTACCGGGCGCTTCCCCGACGCATTTAAGGAGGGTCTGGCCGGTCGTAGTGGGAGACCGTGTGGCAGGGCTGACTCTAAGACCGGCCATCCCGGAGGGACCGGCCGCACGGCCCGCTTTCACCGCTTCGCCCCTCGGGGGGCAGGCGCAGGACCGTGAGGGAGCGGGTTTGCGCCTCGGCACTTGGCTCCAGCCCTCCCCTCACCCGGGACAGCCGCACCGGCCCTTGCTCTGCGCACCCTCCCCGAGGGGCCGCTGCCCAGGCGCTCCCGCCCTGCGCCAGCCCCGCGGTGACACGGGCAGCTCCTCCCGCCGCAGCACACAGGCAGCACCCGCTCCCAGGCTGCCTCCCGGCGCCAGGAGCGCGTCCCGACGTGCGGGAGACGGGCCGCGGCCGCACCGCGGGTATCCCGGGCGGACCGCGGGTGTCCCGGGCACTCCCGCGCCTTCCGCGNAGGCGGCACCGCTGGGGCGTCGCAGATGGGAGGGGGCTGCGCGGGAGCGGCACGACAACGTAAATGTCATTGATTGAGGTGTGTGCGCCCACTGGTGCGTCTGCTGCCGTGGTGGTCCTGCAGCGCTCATACAAACCGGTGGGCTCGCACAGTCTGCGACAGGTATCTGAGGTGGGTTACTGTAAATACATTTTACTTGTGTAATTGTTTATTTGTCTTACAGAAGAAGAACATTCAAGCTGCAACAAGAACTCTGAAGCCTGTGCACGAAATTAACGAGTCTTCCCCCTCCCACACAATACTTATGTTCATCAAAATCAGCAGAACAGAAGTGCTGCAGTACCTCAGTTTTACAGATACACTGTAAATATAAGACACTACAGAGAAGACTGACCTGAGCCTGAGGAGACCTTCTTGAATGACCTCATCATCTTCTGAGGAACCTAAAATCAGAGACCTGGAGTCAGTACCGTGTACATTGTACCATAGTACCATATTTAATTACTTCTTCAGTTTAACGGCTCGTTAAGAGACCATAAAATGCCAGGGCATTGATTATAAAGCGACCTATAAACTTACTACTTATGACTTACCTAGCTCATCAGAACCATAGTGAGATAACCAAGGCATAAGATAAAACAATCAGCAACTGGGGCGTTTTTTTGCCTTCCCTCCCCCCCCCAGCACCAGTAAGGGTATTGCCCCTTTTATTGGTCTCTTATGAAAGCTGCACAGTTGACAACAGAAAAGACAGAGATTTGCAGAATATTGGGAGGTGTTTGTTTCCTTTCTCAATAATTAATCGCAATAGGTAACCTAAGAACTAGTGACTTGTCTTTACTATGTTTAAATTGTACCTATTAAGCAATCAAGTCATATCCTTGTATATGATTTTTAAATACAATAAAAATAATTCTCCAGGATTCTTTCATGGTCAGAATTGTAACTCAATGCTAATTTATGAATATCATCAGAAAAATGTTTTCAATTATGCCAGTGATAAAACTATGTAGCATAGTATGTAATGATACTAAATTCTAGGTCTCAGTACGAACAAAACCAATCAGTCATACAAATATACATGTGTAACTTGACTGAAACTTCATGAGAGGTGTACCTTGGCTCTGTTTGAGAAAGACCTGGCTAATTTTGTAGAATGCCAATAAAAATATAATACATAAAAAAAAGCACTGCAGATGGTGGGAAGCATGAAGGCAAATAGCTTGGTTTTGGATTAAGCTTGTTACCTATGCTGTCCAGTTTGTTTAACAAATGAAAGACAAATAGATAGGAGCATGCACAAACTCACCTGCCACAAGCCTGTCCTCTCGTTACCCTCTGATGTCTTTTTGAATAATCTATTTGAACTAAAAACCATAAAAAACAAGCAAGGAATTGCACTAGCAACCTCTTTAGGTATATCCCCCGTTCTCTATTCTTTCAGAGAAATCTGGGTTTTGTCTTTTTTCCAATTTAAGAGCACATCCAGAAAGTTACCCTGTTCTCTTACTACAAACTAACCCAAACCAAAACAACTCCCCCAAAACCCAACAAACAACAAAAAATTTGATATCCTACTAGAAGTGAACAAAACAGTAAGAATGACCAAAGGCAAATAAGAACCAAATTTCTCTCTTCCCCTATAGTCACTTATCTTCAATCCTTTCCAACATTAGAAAACAGAAAATGGGGTAGTATAATCTTTCTTTTCAGTGCAACAACACAAGCAAGCTGATTCAGTTCCTCTCCTTTTGTAGTAACTAAGTTTTCCACTGGAATTGTGTGGACTTCTGCCTTGTATTAAACCTAGCTCTGCTTTTACACCTTCAAGTACTGAAGCCCAACCTCTTGCATCTGCTTCTCTGTTCTGCCAACCTGTGGCTATGTGGCTTTTGTGTCCTTCAGATTTACTTGCATTATTTATGCAACATAATGAAATATGCAAGCATAGAGTAAAGGATCCGTTCTTGGCTTTGGCATGTAGCCTGCTTCAGTTTATGAAGGGAATAAAAATAAGTATTTGGGGGAATGGTGTCAGGACTAAAAGCAGGAAAGTGCAGTTCTAAAAAATTATAGCAGAAAAGGGCATAAGTTTCAAGTAATTCTTGGCTTTAGTGCTGCCATTTCATAACACATTTGTTATAAGCATCACATACTTCGGGGCAAATAAATAAAACATTATTAAGTTGAAAAAAGGAAATCTCATTTTTTTATAGTTATTACCAAAAACTTACTGATACAATTCCCAAAACAATCCCCAAAATCTGGCATAAAGGAGGTTAGTGTGGAAAAGCCTGGGCATTTAATTTCTGTTAAATCATTTAAATGAGAAACTATTTTGGCATGTATTTTACTGCATCCTACTGAAATAAGTAAACTCCATTTAAATGGAAGCAAGTTTGGGCTCTGAAATGGCTCATGGTGAACTCTCCTGTGCCTCCTTATGCTGTACAAACCAAAAAAATATTTTGGCATTTTAGTTCTGAAACTATCTTGGCATTTACATGAACACTATACTAACTGAAAGTAAGTAAATAAATGCTGTTTAAGCACTGTGTACTAGACAGCAAGATGTTTTTAGAGAAAAAGTTCCTTCCTTTGGAAGCAACCCTTATTTTAACCAGGCATTCAAAGTATGTGGAAGGATACTGTAACAGTAGGCACAAAAAATAATGCAACACTGTATGGAAATATTGCTAGATAGGAAATACAATGAAAAGTGAAGTATCAGTTAAAGGCACACTGACAGACACCCAACAAAGGTGATCCACCTTCCCTTACAGGTAGCACATTCTGTAGCTCAACTTACTTAAGAGCTTATGTAGCGTTATTTTTGACAACTTATTGGTCAGTAAAAAATAACATCAAGTTTATACATACTGAAAAAGAATTCTTTTAGATATGGATAGTTTTGAATTCGTTAACTTAAGCAAGTTTGGTACCAAAGGGTTTACAAATATAATTTGCTTGGAAGAAAGTAAAGCAGACATATATAGTTACTCCATTTAAGTAAGTTACATGCTTTCCTCCAAAAGTAATTTGGTAAACAAATTCAGATGTTAAACCTGTTTCTTTCACAGTTAGTGGTAGCAAGGGGAGTGATTTCTTCCACAGAGCAAAGCCAGCAGCAATTTTTAAAGAATGGTGGATACTGTAAGTATAATCAAAGTGCAGGAAAACTAGAAAACAAAACCCACTATTTTATAACAAACAAGTAAGATAGTGATGGAAATGGATAGGGGAAAACATTCCAATGTTAAAAGGATCTCTTTTAGTTAACTCATCAGGAGTGAAGACTTAAATGGATGAATGCTGCAAAGTATACACAGAATTTAAAAACTCTGTGTACAGAACCCAAGCACAAAAAAAGCATAAAACATCAGCTTTTAAAAATATATATATACACATACTAGTCAGATATAACTTAGAAACTGCATTTTGTAATTAACAAACTTCACTGTCTATAATTTGAACCAGTCAGTAAAAATTAATCATATTCTCATTTGCAGTTCTTGATGCACTGATTTTGCAGTATTTGCAGTTCTTGATGCACTATTTGATGCAGTATTTTGATTTCAAACTTCACAAATGAGTGTTGTTTTACACTCTGAATTAACTTGTTTTACATGGATTCCTCAGTGTGCAATTCTAAATAATGAATGCCTTTGTGAGATGTCTTATTGTTTAAACCTTTTTCCTTTTCATTTCATTCAGTAAAATATAATTAGTTTAAAATGCATAAATAAGAAAAATTAAGATTTCCTGAAAATGTATACTCAAGTATCAATGTCCTTATGTAATTACAAGGGGAAAGAAGGCAAAAGCTCTCACAATTTTATTCTTACTCTAGCCATAATTTGCTTTTCTTCCATACTTCTGTTTTCACATCATTACTAAATTTTTCTAGCAAGTGAAGATGAAAGCAAGCATCTGTGAGATGACAAACTATTTAAAAAATGCTGATTTAAGAAAATTAATTGAACAACTAGCAAATTAAAATTCAGTCTTTCTTTGCTAAGTTCACCCACTTTTGTCACTGAAGGATAAGTAAATAAAACACCTAGGCAATAACCCAGCTATGCTTTTTCTGCCGATATAAAAACAGTGTATGCATATCTTAGTTTTCAAGAGAGGAAATGCACATTTTTGTAGACCAAATATCCAGTTATGCACCTTTGAATTATGTGTAGGAATGTCATTTGACTCCAGTGGGAACAGGAAAAAAGGTAAAATGGAAGAAATGTAAAATGTGCTTCCACCATTGTTATGAATCTGATTCTTTTAGGCAATAAAAAGGAATAATAAACTCCACCATAGCTGAATAGGAGCCAATGAAAGCCTGAGAACTAGAGGATCTGAATTTCTCCTCAAAATTAAATGCTATTATTATATTGACAATTGCTTTAGCCTTAAAAACTACTCAGGATTTATTTAGTTTAAAACTTTAAAAATACATACTAAAGGAACATGCTGAACAAGGCTATTTTTGTTTTAAGGACTAAAATTATTTATATAATTCTCTTATTTAGTGTGTTTAATTTAGTAACATCTAGAGTTTCTTACAGTCTGCATTTGAATATATATATATAAAATAACTATCAGAATTATTAAAAAGCAATGAAAAACAAGTATGGTTCAAACAGTATTTTGGGATTCAAAGATTAATTATTTTAAATACACAATTTAAAAATGGAACACATCACCTTCCACTACTGTTCTACTTCATTTAAAATATATTGTTCCAAATTTACTGTTAGCAGGTGCATGTTGAAATTGCCACATACTGATTTGCTAAACAGCAAAAGAAGCAATGAGAAAACTGCCTTGTGATCTTACTGTATGTTTTCAGATGGATTCTTCTTTGTATTTTTACAATAGTATCAGTACCTTGTAAGGAAAAAACCCTGTAAAAGCCACAACTCTCAAATCAAAGATAAATCAACATATTTTTCAGAGCTTGATCATTGATTGATTGATTTTGTAATTGTTTATTTCAGTGAGAAATTACACATAGAGAGTAAGATTTTATTTCCCCACTTGATAACTATTCACAAACAAAACAATGCCAAGTGAACTGCTGAAAAGATACATATTAAAGGCCAAATTAAGAAAGAGACATTATTACAAGCTGAATTCAATATTTAAGTCTTTCATGTAAAGGAAAATGTAGTTTTTTCCAGTGATCCTGATTACACTCAATCAAATGCGTATATTTCTCACATTCTGTATAGAAATGCTACATTATCCTCTCAAAAGTGATGGCACTACACCATTTTATATATATATATATATATATATACATATATATATATAATTTGCTTTTATAACAACTGAATGGGTTTGTTCAGACCTCCTTCCAGAGATGTTTTACATTAATACTTGTTTTGATGGAATTGACACACCTTTCACATCTTTCCCTTTGCACAGAATTTTTGTTTTATTTGCATGTGCTATTTACCTACAAAACACAGAATCTTCTTTCTTCATTTTGGTTGGGGGGTTTTGTCACTGAATTGTTACATTGGAGCACTAATAAAGATGGATTTTTTTATCATTTGTATTTTATAGCATGCTTATCAAATACTGATATGGATATTGTCCATTAAAATAATCAAATCAGACATTATAGAAGTTAAACAGCAGAGAAGTTTGTCTGTATTTTAAACACCATTATTCACTTTCCTAGAAATATGGATAGTACAGGGCACATCTTTCTCATTTCAGCTGGAGTGGACATCAGTTCTGTATGTCATGCCTTCTGACAGAGTCACTGTTTAAAACAACCAAACAAATAAAGTAATGAAATGGCCATTTTTTATAAGCTTTAAGTGCAGAGAGGTCATTAATTTGAATCAGAAAAAAGAAAGTAAACAGGAACATCAGTGATACATAATTAAAATTTTGCAATCTCTAAAGTAAAAAAAGAAAACCTTTAAAATCAGTGCACACATCAGTAGCTGAAGTAAGTACAGGAGATACAGTACCTGAAAGAAAAGCAAAAACCTAACATGTGATACAAAATTATTAGTGAGTGTACAAATTTTAACAGTTGAATTTCTGGGTGACAGCTTTAGGTGTTGCATTACTGCATGTGGTCTAAATCAAATGTAACCTATAGAATATTTGTTACATACCTTTAGAATATTTGTGAAAGCTTGGTTTAGTCTAAATGTGATATTATTAATATAAACACTAAGTCAATTCCTTCAAATTGTTAAGAACCTTGAATCTTAGACACTGCATAGATAAAATAATAGAATGATAATTTACTGGTATATATACTAGTTAAACAGTAAGGTTTTAGATCTGTATAATTACTGCACATTGACATATAGAATGCTGCAGACTGGAAGTAGGATTTTGGGGAAGTGGTTTGCTAGAAATAATAAGTATATGCACAAATGCCAAAAAGAATGGACCTGCAGTTTAACTTTATTAAAATATGTATGATCAGGATAGATTTTTTTTTTTGCTAAAACCACTGACAAAGCAAAAAATGGCTACGCACTCCTCTTATTTCTCAAGCACTAACACTAAATACAGATAGATTTTTAAATGTTTAAATTTTAAGGCAGACCCATTTTATATCAGCAACAGTAGCACAAATAATTCCGTAATAGAGCAACATCTAAGAAAATAGGGAATTGTGCAAAACTACATCTCTTTCTCTGTTCAAATTGACTAGTTAAATATTACAGTCTTCACTTTTCTGTATAATTAAGCTTTTGTTCAACCATGAAAAAACTAGAAACTGATTGCTTGAAAATGAGCTGGATGACCTTTGTCCCTGTTTATCACCTCTGACCTTTAATTTGAAGACCTTGCATATCAATTCATTCTATTTTTAGAAGCAGAATGTGTATTTTTAAAATTGTTATCCTCCCATACAAAACACATCACGATGGGTTTGTCCTTTTTTTTAGCCTCTACTCATCACACCAGAGGAGCACACTTGCTTTTTATTGTGCAACTGCATTCAAAACAGCCAGTGTGCAATTACAGAAAATGAACACTTGACTCTGAGACGAAAAATGTCTTTTCATTTTTTCGTGTACTAGAGAGGCTGAATCACCTCAAAGTGAATTGAGAAAAAATAATTTACTAGATTGCACATCTTTCTAAATTTAACTGTTTTTCTTCTTAAAGAGAGGGAGAAAGGAGAAAACGTCATGCCTGTGTTTGCACTGCTGCTAAGGGATACCTGCTTTTTTCCTGAACCTTCCCTGCACCACGAGTGGTTATTTCGTTCTCACTGATGACACGCTGTTTTGATACTTGCTTTCACAATGTTCTTTCATAAACTGAACCCGGGGTTAAAAATAGCAAATGCCAAGTTCCTGTCTAGTTGCTGGTTTCAGCCACACTTCCATTTCACATAGGTAACCTTATGCTTCCCAGGTTGGCTGCAAAATAAATCTGCGTTGCTGGAAGAGCTGGAGAAACCACTGTAGTATTTGCCACTGATTTTGCCGCCAGCACTCCGTACCTTTATGGCACAGCGTGGGTACCACGAGGATACAGCGTACACGCCGGCTGTGGGCGGGAGCACCGCCCTGTGCGGAGGCACCGAGAGCCCCAGGGGCGGGCACGGGCCGGGCGCGGGATAACATGGCCGCGGGGTTCAGCACCGCGGACAGCGCCGGGNGGAAGGGGCCGCGCCCGCCGCCCCGGGCTTGCCCCGCGGGTCAGGCCGGCACCCTCGGGCCGCACGGCCGCGGGGCGATGCGGGGTGCTCGCCCCACCCCCGGGGGAACGCGGTTCCTGTGGAAAGCGCCCCCCGCCCAGCGCCCCGCTCAGAGCGGCCGCGGTGCCCGCCCCGTCCGCCCCAGCACCGCGCTGCGCCCCGCGGGGATCGGGGGCGAGCACAACGAAACGCTGCCACGGAGTCACCAAGCGGGAAGGGAGGGGGAACAAATGGTTCAATCGATTCGGCTTCGAAATTCACTTCTGTGCTTGGGGATGCAACGTGAAACGCTGTGTGTGACCTACAACTGCATCCTGCGAATGGCCTAGACTGCAGCTGTTCAGGCCTAGGAGTGAGAGCGTTTGGGGTATCCTCCTCCATCATTCGCTTATCACCCTCTTCCCTCTCATGAAATTCTCCGTACGCGACAGCTAATGCATTTTCAGGTTTAAAAAAAAAAAGTTTTGATAAAACTGAGCCAGCAGCACATGCCCTTTACAGAATGTATTTTAAAATAATCAGAGTAGAAGACAGTTCTTTTTTGCCATACACACACAGGCAGAGTTGCTAGTACAGCTGCATTTTTGTAACTACTGCATGGGACCAACATCACCCATAGTCACTATTTTTGCCATTACATACGTGATTCATTTGACTACAGCACAGGAAACTTGACTTCCTGGCATATTAATAATTAAGGAAATAATTTAGTTCAATATTGATTCTTACTACACCATACAAAGAAGGGAAAAATCGTCCATTAAAGAACTATAGCTTAGTTGCAGATCTTATAAATAATTTCCCAAATAATTTTGTCAATATTCTCTCTTCTGAAGCATTAAGGGTTTTTTTGATGTGTTTTAAAAAATAAATAATTTGTAGTTTTGTAAAGCTAAGCATACAGGTAATAACAGTAAACCTGCACTATTGCACTTCAGTACAATGTTACATCCAGACAACACCAAAACTACACACAATTATATTTAAATGAACTATGACCAAATTTAGCTATAATTATTTTCTTAGTATCTGATGACATATTCATGACAGTACACTTCTCTGTACTTGCAATTATTAATAGTGTTTCCATGCAAGATGTGAAATTCTAAACCAGGTTATTAGATGGGAAAAACACCCAAAACCCAGCACTGTGTATGGCCTATTTAAAAAGAACACCAGGACCAGTTACATAAGGAAAAAGCGTCAAGTCTGTAAACAAATTGGTGTGCCTCGTACTATTGTTTTGTCCCATCACTGCAAGATCGTCATACATCATTTACTCACCATCTCTAACAAGCTAACGATTGGTAAGAGAGAAGGAAGTAAATGAATCAAATCTCTTTAGGTAATATGTTTATCAGATTATAATGGATAATTCCCCCGTGTTAAAGCTAAAAGATACTTAAAATTAACCTAGAGTTTTCAAATTTATTTAGACACGCCGATTTCATATCTTTGCAGCAGCTTAGGCAAAATATTTGCGTGCATTGGTGCTGCTGGCTTATTTTTGGGTTAATTGACTCGTTCTCCGGCTGGTTATCTGACCCGCCGCATGGTTCCCTACAGTAAGTACCGCTGCAGCCGCACGGAGCTGCCGGGGGCGGTCAGACACGCGTGGCTGGAGGATGCCGGCCAGCCGTGCCCCCACCGCGGCCAAGGGCGCACACGCCGGCCCCGCCGCCCCTCTCCGCGGGCGGGCGCGCAGCCGGGCAAGGAGGAGAGAGGCGTGTTGGAGGCACCCCGGCACTTTTATTTGCTCTCCTCCGCGCTGCGCCCCGTGGGTGCCGCCCGCCCTCCCGCCGGGGCCGGGCATCGCCCCGCCGCGACCCCGCGCC
>WBMV01007406.1:2721989-2850631 GCA_013396655.1 Campylorhamphus procurvoides
CGCCCCAGGGCCCGCCCGGAGCCGCCGCCACCCGAGGGGCTCGAGGGGTCTGCCGCAGGGAGCCGCGCACCGTGCCCGGCCAGCCGCAGTCGGCCTCGGGCACCCCCTGGGCTGCGGGTCGTGGAGGCCACTGGGCACATGTGACTGCGCCCGGCTCGGTCGCCCCGGGTACCGGGATCCCCAGCTGCTGCTGCTGCTCACCGCAAATCTGGCATCGCTCCTGTGCGGAGGGTCTTGCACATTTTTCATGGCCTGCTGGTGGTGGGTCTCACAGTGTGCAGTCCACATCCACAAAGCAGGCAGGATTCTAGCTGTGAAACTGGCTTTTCCAGAGCTGCTTAATTCCCAGTTGCCTTGCACCATGATTGGCTTCCTTTCCAGCATATGAGACTTTACTAATCCCAAGGTTTCATTTTTTTAGCACATTCTGAGTTATCCACAGAATACCCAAATGGTAGTTTACATACTGTCATGAATGCAGTTCACCCAAGTGTATATAGGTTATGGTTCTAGAAAGAGCAGGGTTAACAAAGGTTGGCTACTTATGCGTTAGTGTTCCACATCGTTTTTCCCTATCCACTCTACACAGGCTCCAGTAGCCACCAATTCCTACATGCATGGAGGTGGTTTCCAGCCGTGTGGTTCCTCACCAGGTAGATGTGCTAAGGATTAGCCAACTGGTAAGTCAAGCAGTAGGTAACTGGTGAAGTCACACCATCTTCCATCTGGTGGCGACACTGATTAGCAGTCTCATTTTCCTGCTGGTTTTCATGACACTTAATGGTTTTGGGTCCTTTATGTTGAATTTGGCTGAATTTGTAAAGGGGGTTCAGAAGTTGTTTGAGAGCAAAGAGATGGATAGCAAATGCAATTGCATTTTCTGAAGAGAACAAGATAAAAACATGTCATGTGGTAAGGATGGCTTTTGAATTGCTCATTTTCTAGTCTGTAGTGAGCTCAGTTCACCTACAATTTCCTATCATTAGTCATTATTATGTTTGCCTTGAATGTGCCATTCTTGGGCTTTCCTTTGTGGATTTAACTTTTGAGGGTACAGTAAGACTTTCAAGAGCTTATCAGCACTTTTTGAGTCTAAGTAAGGATCAAGTCTGTGCTAAAATACTTAGTGTGCATAGCTTTCTAATTTCTTTTTCACAAATAAAAACCTTTACACACAATTGTTCTGTGATCTTAGCCTGTGATTAAAGCAGCTGTGGAACCTCTCATGCCTTCAAAGACTGTGCCCTACTCAGCTGAGAAAGGTTTTGTGTTGTACAGAGAGGGAGTTCCAAGGCTCAGGAGAGAGCTTTCCAGTGACTAAACTAACACTGTTCCACTTAGACTTATCTAGGCACAGTTGTAGAAAGCTACTTCATTCACATTTCACAGATGAGATTTAAGTACCCACATTTATCTAGAGCTCCTAATGCTTGACTCTATTACCTAAAATTTAGTATATTAGTGTATGTTTAGTATATATATACACTCTGTGTGTATATACATATAAATGTAGCCCAATATATAGCTATATTACCTTAACACAGCTCTAGCTGTATTTTGCTAATAGTTTGAGACTGCTTGAGACTTTTCTGAAAAACAAAACCAAACCATGGTAAGAACTTGATTTTTCACTTTTTTATTTATTTATTTTTCTAGTAGATGAGGAAAAGTTCTTTCCTGGTCCCTGCTATTTCTGCTGAGGTATTTATTTTTTTGCAGAAAAAGAAACTTCCCCACCTGCTTTGTTTTTGTGTCCTCAGCATATGACAGAACCTAATTTTATAACAAGTTTGTATAAAAGAAGTTATATACAGAACATAAGCAGAATGGCACTCTTTCAATAAATAACTGAACTGCATAAAGGCTGTGAAAACACTGCACATTTTTTTTCTGTTACTTTAGTTTTCTCCACTTTTTTCCATTGGTCTTGTTTATAAGGTTTCCCCTGAGAACTTGGTGAAAAATTTGTTTTTCCTATGCAGATTAAACAGTTTGAGGCAGTTTAATGAGCTTTTTTCTTAAGGTGACCTGTTAAAGTGACCTGCCATCCCTGGTGAAAAATTAAAAAACACTGAAGATATTTTGCAAAAAAATTAGTGCTCGAAAAAGCTCTTTTAATTTTTCATGCAATATGTTTCTTCCAAAGCAAAACAAACATTTAGTCTATTTGTGTTGTGCTGGTATAACACATAATTTCTGGAATAGCTTATGAAAATATGTCATAAAATAATTGAATCTAGTATTTTTCTAGTGAGGTACTATTAAATAGTACTATTTCCTATTCTGTAATGGTGTCTCTACCTGCAGGAAATATTCATTGAATGTTGGAAAAGAAGGACTGAGACACTGATCTTTGGGAGAGAATTTCTGAGGTTCCAGGTAACATCATCTCCAGCACATTTCCAGGTTTTGGACAGCAGTTTAAAGCCAGAGGTGTTAGATCAAGGGCAGGTTCTCCTATGGCACCTGCATTTCTCAGAGCAGAGAGTACATTTTGTCCTTCAAGAGTCTTCTGTTCCTTCATATTTCCTGACCTTCCACATTTTATCTCTTTGTGCTCTGCTTTGATTATCATATGTTTTCTTTCCTGATGGGATCACTTGCCAGTTGCCAGTCCCTTCATTAGTCTTGCTTTATTGCACCTTCATTAGGGTCTGAGTAGGCACTTCTGGAGATTGTGTATAGGTTTCTCTGCAATGCTTCTAAGAACTACTCTTTGTTATAAGTGGGTTTGTTTTTGTCATCTATTACTAAAATTGTTTAAAAATTTCCCTCTATAAGGCAGCCTTCCAGTTTCTTGTATCTTTGGCAAGCTAGCACTTTGGTATGAAATTTTTCATGTCTCCTGTTATAGCCTGTTTACATTTCTTCACAGTCATTTCCGAGAAGAAGATTAAAAATATGTATTTGGTCCATGCTCAGATATTATTTTCAAAATGATTTAGCGGTCTGAACATTTAGAGCAGGCACTTCAGATCTGGTGTAATGGCAGGAGAATGCCTTTTGTTGTTCGTATGGGTACTCTGTCCAGACCTGGCTGAGCTGTAACCGCTTGCCAAACCTCAGTTTGCACACACTGAATGACTCTCCTAACTGCTAAAATTACAAAGCCTTGGATCCAAAGTAAACCCAAGTCACTTCCAACACTGAACATCCATCAGCTGATGTGCTCTGGGTCTTCTACAGTGAATGGGTAGCTCACAGGTTCCTCCTTGCCCAGGCTACAGAATCAGAGGGAAAATTTTCCATGGATACTTTTAGCTGCACCGTTTCCCAAAGAGGTTCTTGTTTGGGAACCAGGAACAAGGACATTCTTATCCTTTTAGTGACACTACTGCTAATACCCTGGAAGCACGAAGGAAGATGCTGTATGAGTCAAATGGAAAAAAGATAAATGCAAGGATAGGATGAGGGAAAAAAAATAGATTAAGAGGAAGAGTCCTTTGAGATCAGGACTGTTCAAGAGGCAGAAAGCTAAGTCTAGAAACTGGGGAGCAGAGGCAGAGATTTGCTGCCAAAAACGTTTTACCTCATATCAGCATGTCTATTTGTCAGCATAGAGAAATCCACAATATGTGAATATGAATTAATGAAGACTAGTGTTACTGTTGACTAGAAGAGCTGTCATACATATCTCAGGAAGTAGGAGCATTTCTCCTATTAGTTGTGAGGGGCAGGGACAAGGGAGACTGATTAGAAAACCATGAGGGAAGCGTGGGAAGTTAGTGGGCGAATAGGATACAGTAAAAGAAGAGGAAAAAGGGCCTGGGAATGCAGTAGAGAAGAATAGTATTTAGAAGTTTGTCTACAAAATGGGGATTACAAGGGTACTGAAATAGATTTGATAAGGAACTGTTACAGACAAATGCAAGACAGAAACTTGGGAAAAAATTGAAAGTGGAAAGAGTATACAAGGCTGGTGTGGAGGTCCTGTGTGCATCCCCGCTTTTGGGCATGCAGCTGCATGGGCTCAGGACCAGTGTAGAGAGGGTATAGCTTGCAGCCTTGAAAGAAAATGCTAGGAGAAACCTTGTTGAGAGCCTACTGTTTCTTCGCCCAGGAGCTGTTTTTTAAGCTGAGGCTCTCACCCTTGAGGCTCAAACTCCATCACAGCTGCGCTGCAGCCATGGCCGTATCTATTGATATGGACTCTGACAGGTGACAGATTTGAACTCAGACCTGCATCATCCATGTGGGCTTGTCTGGCTATCTGGACTCTTGTCTGGCTTTGGTTGCCAGCAAGAGAATGGCTCTACATCCTTGTCAGTGGGGCTCCTATCCCACAGGCCCTGCCATCACCTGTGGCTCCTGGCTCTCCTTCCCCAGTGGAGCAAACTCCTCTGGCTGCCCCCAGCACTGCGAACTCACTGTGGACCTTTTCCTACAGCTTCACATTATACCAGTTGCCTCAAGGGCAGCAACATAGTAAGATTGCAGTAAGATTGCTCCTTCAGCTTTGGAAGGTGTCTACCAGGTATATACCCCAATGGTCTCAAGCCTGGTGATATCACATATGACTACTGTGTATCCCATTTAACCCCTTTTTCATTTATTTTTTAAAAATCCATCAAGTCTACTATAAAACTCAATCAAAAGAAATTACTGCAGTTATAAAGCTGTGTTCCCTGCATGCTGTCAGCAAAATGGATATGAAATGTGCTATAGGAGGACCCTGGTGAGGGTCTTGTTTTCTCTTTCCTGTTTTCTCTCCCCCAGAAATGCTCACGCCTCCTGATGGTCCAAACTGTGCTCTTGTTTCTTAGCTGGCAAGGGCTGTATGCAGTTACAGAATTTTCTTTTTTCTCCTTTTAGCCATTAGTCTCCTTCTTTGCCTTTGGGATTGTTCTAATTTTTTAATGACCCAAGGAAAATATTAGTAACAGAGAAGTTGTCTATTTTTCATGTGTTTTCCTCCTATTTTATTGGCTTTTGCCATTGGGGCCAAAGAAAGGAACGGACTTCTCTAGGAATTTGTTTGGAAAAGCTGTACCAAAATATGTGTCTGCCTTATTTTGTGGCCTTGTGAAAATCATGCAGCATTTTATGAAGGTTTAAATTTTAATGTAAGATTCTCAAGAATGTTCCATTTGCAGCCTAGACAGATATCTAAGCACATGAATATTCAATATGGTAATAAGAGAAAATTATTTTGTCACAAATGACTTTTTAGACATTTATTTAGTTGTAGCAAAGTCAATTCCATTTGAGTCAAGTCTATTACAGGCACGCTCGGAGCACTCTGGCAAACCTCAACTGTAACTTCTCCACACCTTTTCTAAACCAGTATTTACCATCTCTACAAAACTACACTTAATTCCAAAACCAGTAGATATTTTGCCTTCTTTGAGTTCTTGATCATTTCTGTCTTTGTTCAGGGGCTCAAATACACTAATTTGAAAGCTGACATTATGTTTCTTGTTTAAACACACTGAGCTGTGTCCATTCAAAACCTTGCCACAACATCACTTGGCAATGGGTTGATCAGGAAAACCAAACCAAACAGGAATCTGTGAACCTCCCCAGTCAATGCAGATCCTTCTTTCTGCTTTTTAGACCAAGGCCACACGTGCAACTCCAGAAGTGTTGACTTGGGCTTTCCTGTTAATGGGAATGAGCATGCCATGTATGTGTCACATAAGTATTGGTTTTATATCAAAGAACGAGGCAAATATTTTGCTCCTGCCAAAACAGAGTATGCAGGACTATTGTTCTTGATTTGTCTGTTCTACCCATCATGTTTTATTTCATGGATGGAAAATCCTGTGACCAGGTCCTCATTGCTGGTTTGCTTGTTCAGAGATATGGAGACTCCCTGGCCACATAGGAATCAGCAAAATGAACAGGGTGAGGGCAAATGCCAGAGCGCTGGTTATGCACAGTCCATGAAGTGATTTAGTGTCTACCAGGCAGTGAGCTATGGTTGAGCAACTAGCATGGGTGAAAGCCAAGCCCTAATGTGCAGATTGTTATTGGCCTGGTTGCAGGAATAATTGGCTTAAACTGTTGTGTGGCTGTGAGATGTGCCAGGTTAGTTAACCGGAGGTTAACAGGAAATGAGCCCTGTACTGTTTTATTCAGCAGAATAGACATCGCCTTTGGATCTTGACCCCACAGTGACATTGGTGCGAGGAGGAGAAGGGTGGAAGCAGGGTAGCAAGGGGGTCTCTACTATTAGGACCCCTTTCTTAAAAACCAGCTCTAAAAATGAGACAAATAATTGTGTTGCTGGTGGTCTGTATTGTTTACATATTTTACATTATACCACCATTAAAGAAAAAAGATAGTTGTGAGGGAATAAGGACTCAGGTCTCCTTGTGTTCTGCTGATTACCCAAGGTGGTAGTTTATGGCCAAGTTTTTACGGGTTTGTTCTATTTCTGATCCCAGTATTCTGAGTCCTGTTTGGTCCAGTTCAAACAGAAAGGTTTCAGCATGCTCCTCTACAGAATAATTAATACAGTGGTTGTTATGGCACTTTTTAAAAAAGGAAAAGTAATATGGAGCTTTTCATCTAATGCTCATCAAAAGCAAAAACTCTTTGCAACAGCAAAAGACTCTGGTGCAGGATGAGGCATTTATAGTAAAGCTGAATTAGTGCACAAGATCTTCACACTTAAACAATTACTTCAAAAGGACCACAGTCATCTTCAAATACCTTTTTAGGAATTCAGCAACATACACTTGGTTAACCATTAACATTTAATGCTTTTTAAATCAACATGTGTAGCCTTTAAGAGTAACGACTGTAAGAAAATGTTAGCTTAACATTAGGAATAAATTTTATGTTGTTATGATTGAGACTGGTCTGTGAGTTTTATTGCATTACACTGTATGTGGTTTTCATCAGCTGAAACTGTCTGGTTCCTTATAGCAGCTTGATTTAAAGAGTTTGCACTAGTTTCCTTGGGGAACTGCAGGCTCAAAAAATTGAATTGTTAGCTGGTAGAAAAAAATTACAGAACATTTTTCAAAGTGTACAGTGGTGAAGAAAGGAAATGATTACTTGGAGTTGGCAGCATAGAGTGAGAAAGTGCCTGCCTCATGCATCTGTGGGTGGAAAGTCACAGTTGGCTTATATATTTACTTTGTTTCTTCAACTACCATTGCTACAATCACAAGAACTAATTACAGTCATTTAGGTCAGCATTTCCCTATTCTACTGAATATTGAAAAACCAAGTAGAGAAGTTAACACAGAAGAAGCTTCTCTGCATCTCCATATGCAACTAGATTAATAATTTCCAAGCATTCATTTTCACCATCACTTTTATTGTTAATCATGAATTTTAAGAATGAAACCTTAATTTATAAGCAAGGCTTAAAATACTCAAAAATATTGTCTCAAAAGATTTTGTTTCACTCCTGACTTACCTCTGCCATTTCAGTTTGAGTCAATCTGAAATCACTCATATGTTAATTGCAGAAGTAAACCACATTGCTAAAGGGTGAGCTGATTGAGAGTGACACTGATTCAAATGGAGACTGCTTTCATACAGGAGACTCTCCCTTCATATTTCCCATACCCTTTTAAATAAATAAAAAAAAGACAACAGAAACTGGTAATTTTAATAAATTATGAGTTGTTTTCTGACTAATTATACTAATTTAAGTGCCATTGTATTTGGTATCAGAACAAGTTCGGAAAATAATTAGGCAGAGAGAGTCCAAGTTAAAATGTAAGTGGGGAAGGAAGCATGGTATGGAGATCTTCACAAATCCTAATTATTTAATCTTGTAGATATGCAAAACAACCCAACCAACCAAAAAAAAGCCCACAAAACAAAAAAAAGAACCACACAACAAAAAAAAACCAGAATAACCCTCCCCCCCCCAAAAAAAAATAAAAGTGGCAGACAACAGAAAGAGATAAAAACCACTGAATGAAAGGAGAAAAACGTGTGCTCCTTGGCCAAAATAAAACTGAGCTAGAAAGCGGAGAATCAGCTTGCTGTGGAAACAGGAAGATCTTGCAGATTTTTCCAATGGATTCTGGAATATAAATAACAAGGGCATGTCTGAGACTCAAAATAAAAGGAACGAATCAGTTAGCTACAGACAGGGCATGGACGCAAAGATGCAATCAAGGAAGAAATACTGGTGATGAAAAGGAGGCCAGAGAAACTGGAGCGTCAAAAATCTGACAATCACTGAAGAACCAAGTAGTGTGATTAGCAGCAATATTTGGCTGGTTAATGAAACCACTGAAGAGAAGACTCCATGTCAGAGCCAAGTGGATATGGGTGAAGGTGGGAGGCAGGGCTGACACTCAGCAGCTGGAAGACTCAGCAATGGACTATGAATATATAAAAAAAATCTATGTGTCTGGCATTTTTCCCTCTCAGGAAGAGAACACTGGCATAATCTGACTGAGACTGAACTTAATAGCATTAGTAATATAGGCTATTAAAATGTAGAACTAAATCCACTAGTAGAAGAACTTCACTGCAGGCAATGGAAGTATCAAAAATTGTTCTGGACCTACAGTACTGATATTTATACAGACCAATGCATGATTAAGTAGCCAAATCTGTAACTTCTAGCTTTAAACACTGTTCTTTTCCCAAAGCAGTTTATCTGTGCTTTGGCAACGTATTCTAATCTAGGGAGTTAAAAGCTGCAATATTTGTGTGTTTCTTTAAATACAATGCTTCAGTTTTCATGTGATAAAGTATCCCTTCCTAATCCTAGCTCTATTTTAATTTATCAAAACACATGGACTGGAGTGTCCTATTCCTCTCTTATTACCAAGAGATGGAAATGGAAGTGATACAAATCAGTGAAGAGAATTTTCCACTCTTACAAGTAAGATTGATTATTCATACTGGGAAATTTTGCCCAATGAATAAGTGTGTAAGAATCAAAATGTTTGTGAATAATTTTGATGAAAGCACATTCATATATACTTTTCAGGCTATTTGTTAGCAGTGACTGCTTGTGATCCTAATAAAGTAATTGTTGCAGGTGACCCAACAGAAACGAAAGAATGATCATTTCCTGTGGCCCAGTTTAATGAATGCATTACCTTTCTTTAAACCTAGATTTCTGCATTGGGAACAATAACATACCGATGCTGTCTGATGAAATCAGCCTCAATCGTCATGACCTTTTGTTTACTTAACCTTTTGCTTCCATCATTAATTATATGTGTTATAGTTAGTGTAGAGGGCATGATCATTAGTTAAAACTTATTAAGTTTGCTATCTTCAGAAGAAAGAGGAAAAGCTAACAAACAAGCCTGGAAAGAAGTGAAAGGACAAAGCCGTCAAGAGAGAGATGAAAACTGAACTCTCTTGAGCCTTGAACAGTGATCACATACAAAACAAGTGGTGGCTAAGACTTTCTTGGGAAAAGCAGAAGATATTTGCTGATATAAACATGGTTTGTACTCACTTTGTTTTTTCCCTTGTGTAATCAAGGGTTACGCCAATAAAAGATTATAAACTGGAAATCCTCTGAAATTAGGAATCAGCGATAGGATAGTTGCAACATGGAAAGTAGCTGGATTCTTGCAAGACACCACTATCTTTTGGTTCTGACCTAGAGAAACTGTTTTCATAAACAAGAGTAGAGTTTGGAAGAGAGTGTAGTCTAGATGACATGACGCCTGTCTCAGGTGTTTGGTTTTTTCCCAGGTCTGGTCGCTTTTCATGGGGACAACTTCTCATGTATCAAAATTTGAGCTATTCAGTAAGCTGGAAGGACCATCGAAAAAAAAAGTATTCTGCCTCAAGACAATTCTGGAACAAATGGTACCTTCCCTCACTAGGAACTGGCGTGGTGAATGAGCAAATGAGCATGGCTGAAGTGCATTTTTTTTTACAAGAAGTGGGTTTTTTTCAGCTAGTTCAGTGGTTCACTGTGCAAGTGAACGAGGGTGAGATGGGTAGGAAGAGGGGGAAAACAACCCCACCTGTCAAGTCTGATTTAGTCCCTAACTTTCTGTGTTGAAGGCTGTTGTGGGCATAGCATACTGTTAGCTGTGATAATGGTATTATGAGACAAAGACTTGAGTGAGAGAGTGCCAAAAATATCTTACTTCATTCTGTCATGGTTCAGCTGCCACTCAGTGTCCCTGTGAAGTAAGACAGTGTAGCTGAGTAGCTTAAAAGAGAAGAGGTCTTTAGGATACCTTAAAACTGTTCTTCAGTTGTCATTCAAGAAAACAGTCCCCAAACAGGTTCACAGAATGGTTGAGTTTGGAAGTGATCTCTGGAGATCACCTAATTCAGCTCCTCTGCCCAAAGCAGGATCACTTACAGCAGGGTGCTGATGGCTGTGTCTAGTCAGGTTTTGATACATCCAAGAATGAAAACTTTGCAAACTCACCAAGCAATCTGTGTCAGCATTCAATCACCCTCACAGTAAGGTAGTTTTTTTGTATAAATGTAATTTGCTATATTTCAATCTGTGCTGTTGCTTCTTGTCCTGTCACTGGATACCAGAGAGAAGGATCTTCTCCAAGTTAACAATCCCAGCTCTCAGCCTCTCCCTGTATGGCAGGTGCTGCAATCCCTTAATTATCTTCATGACCCTTTGCTGGACATGTTCAATTGTATAGGTAGACAGGGCTATAATTTCACAGCAAATAGTCACAGTTGACAAGTAGTTTTTAGAAATACATGCCTTTCCAAGGCGACAATCGCCTGATCTAACTGTATATTTCAAATACGTGACCTGGTTTAGCAGCTTCCGGTGCTCTTCTTACCTTTTCAAACATACTGATATCCTTCACTGCTTCAGAACCTGCCATATATAGGCATTAAGGATATTGCCTTTTCCAGATTCTCTTCAAACATCAGTTGTTACTAGAAAAACCTGAAAAACACTGCAAACTCTTCCAAAATATTGGTCTCTCCCAAGTTTCTTTGAACCTGCACGACTTTGTTAAAGATTCAGGTTTACTTTTGAAAGGAGAGCTACTAAAAGATTTTATTTCCTCGGATCACTTGGCTCCCCTGGGCAACAAAAGACCCTTGAAGGCAGATATATAGCTTGCAACAATGTTGTTTGAAGAACAGGTCATTCTAGGAGTCCACCCCAGGATGGATGGGAGTAATAAACTTGAAATGAATTCTATAAAAGGGGAGTGACATAAAGAAAGAAAGAAACAAAAATATCTATCCATGTTCTCCTTAAAAGTCACGGTAGCTTTGATGTGGGTTTTTGCAGGGATAGACCTGCATTGTTCTAAATTTTCCACGAAACAAATCCCAGAATGAACCCGCACAAAGACTAAAAACTGTCTGAGAGAAATGAGAGGCTTTGTAAAGATTAATTTCAAAGAAGACAGTGTTATAAAAGCATTTTCTTTGCTGAAGTGCAGAAGTGTGAGAAGTGATTGATAGATCAGATAGTTACACTGCCATTCAGTGGGACCTGGAGGAGCTGGTGCATTGGGCTGAGAGGCATCCTCTAAGTTCAGTAAAGAGAAGCAACAAGTTCTGCACCTGGGAAGGAAGGATTCCACACACCAGCACATATGGGGGCTGCCTGGCTGGAAAGCATCTTGGGAGTAAATGAGATGAGTGACCTGGTGGACATCAAGCTGAACATGAGTCAATATGCACTTCTGACCAAGAGGGGCAACAGTATCCTGAACTGCACTGGGAAGAGGTTCTGGAGTGATGGGTCCAGTTCTGGGCTTTCCAGTACAAGACAGACATGCTGGAGTGAGTCCAGCAATGGGCTACATAGATGATTAAGGGATTAGAGCATCTGCCATAGAAGAAGAGGCTGAGACAGCAGAAGCTGTTTAGCCTGAAGAAAAAAAGGCTCAAGAGGAATCTGATCAATGAATATGATAAGTACCCGATGGGGAGAAGACAGAGCCACACTCTTCTCAGTGATGCTCAGTGAAAGCACAGAACACAATGGGCACAAGCAGAAATATTGAAAATTCCATTTACAAACACTTTAAAGATGACCAAATGCTGACACAGGTTTCCAGGAGAGATTGAGGATTCTCCATCCCTAAAGATCATTAGACTTTTACTGGATCCACCCCTGAACACCCTGCTGCAGGTGACCTTATTTATATAGCGGAGGAGGACTGGGTGATCATTCATCAGTGACTCTGTGATTTGTGAAATGAGGTAAGCTGTGTAAAAGATATCACACTACTTATGGTAAAAAATGCTCACCTAAGTGAAAGGCAGGATATTGAAAAAATTTGTTTTTCTCTGAAAAGATTCACAGATTAACATTAAAGACAAAGGAAAGGAAAATGTTAACAGATGGAGGGAAAGAGAGAAATGTGTCAAGGTGGAAATATCTAGCAAGGCAACGTAGTAGAAACAAGACTGTTCTGTAATAAACATGGGCTGTAATAAGCACTAAATAAAGGAGACCTGCAGAGGATGGGCAGCAGGAGAATGTATGTTACAAACCCAGAAATATATAATCATCAGTGCAAGGTAAGAATTTAATAATAATGAGAGTATTGCTTAACTCAGATGGTGCCTGTCTTCCACAGGCCTCTAGGCATTTTCACAGAAGGAAAACACAAGCATAAATACACAGCTGGGAGGGAAGAAGCTTGATACAGAAACAGAACATTTTGCTAAGGGAAGCTTTCTTACAGTCTGGTTTTAGATCTGGAAATAATGCATAAGCAAAAAGTGAATTGCAACCTACAAAGTGCAGTTAAGCACAAACATAATCAGAGCCAGCATCCATAGTACAAATCTTTCAAATTTGAAAATGAAACATACACTCAAACTCTGCCATGGGGGCAGATATCTGCAGCTCAGCTGGAGCTGTATGTGGCTGCATGGGCTCACTTGGGTGGAACCAAGACAAGTACTCAGGTAAGACCATGTCAAAATTAAAAAGATTGAAAAGACTTCAGTTATTCTTAACTTAGGGTAAGAACTCATCTGGCCACGTACTTGAGTAACTTCATGCTGTCCAAGTGGGATTTGTTATACTGGAATACAATACAGTTAGTGCAATTAAAGTTCATTGTGCTAGTTGGAGCTGATAAACTAAAAAATAATTTGTCTGCTGAATTCAGAAAATGGTTTTAAACGGGTCTTTCAAACATATTTTTGGGAGCAGAGACAGCCATTGTGGCATCTTTTTTTTTGTTGTTGTTGTCTTTCATTTAAAAAATAAAGGAAAATTAGAAAGTCCTTTGTTTTCTGCACATCTGCCCAGTGCAGAGCAGGAAGCTTTCAAAAAAATGATTGTCATGTAATGGGAACTGTTTTCTTCCTCAAGCTGCTCACATAAAACAGTGATGCACCATATATTGTGGTACACAGATCTGATTTTATCACCAGGAAATATACTCATCAGCTAAGTCCTATGGGCACAAAGAAAAGAGTGCATCTCAGGACTAATGAACTCCATGTTTTTCTCTGCCTCTTGCTCATTTGACTTCAGGTACCAAGCCAAGGTCTGTATTGTTAAACTCTCTAGATTTCGAATTGTGGCCAGGTACAATATCATAATTGGAAACTGTGCTCTCCTCTTTCTAACTTGTGAGCTGTGCCCTAAATTGCTGAGAAAAGAGCGAATTGGTTCACTCTTCATGCACATGAGTGAATTCTTGTATTCAGACCCGTCTTCCATCACTATTTAGTTTACTCCTCTATGTGCATTCATGTTTCTCATCCCAGTATCTGAATGCCTCATAGCCATTAATTAAATGTATTTCTTATGACAGCCATGAAAGAAAGAGAAGTATTCTTCCAATTTTACAGATAGGCGACATACACTAAAAAAATATACTTTCCTGGTTTTGCTGACAGTTATAAGCCTGAGCTAAAAAGCAAACTGCTATCACTGTAGTTTTAGATTTGTAGCCTATTCATTAGACTGTTTTTTCATAAAGTAAAACCTTAAAAAGTTAAGTAAATTAAATTTGATTATACAAATACAGAGGTTAATTAGGTCATTAGCAAACCTGAAACAACTGAACTTTTAAAGATTTACTGTAGGTCATAGAGACCTGACTAAATAAAACATCATCTTTGAATGCTGCTCCAAGAAAACAGCTGAGCACATCTTGTGTAGAATTTTACATTTAAGGAAGTGGTCAGGTTTGCATCAAGTCAAAGGGAATAGTGGATCTGACCTGATAAAATTAGCACAAGTTTCTGCAGCTTTCATCACCTTTCCATTAAAAAAAAAAATGTGTCTACATATGTTTACATATTTTGTTGTAACTTCTTCACCACTAATTTACAAAGTTGTCACATGGTAGCTATTTGAGATTCTCTATAGGAATATAGAGATAGATCAGATTATGATCTGATGTAAACACCCCAACAGTATGATGTGAATTTAAAATGATTGTAAAATTCACAGAGCACTAAACACAAATGTATCAAACAGAGGATGCCTTAATTGAACAGCAGTAAACAGCACTGTAATTGCATGAAAAAAATATCCTACATCAAGGAAATTTGGGTGAATATTTAACCAGTTTTTAAGTGAAATGTCAATTTTAAAAAAGGTAGGTATTCTAAAAATATAGATTAGATGGAATATAATAGAGACATATATATTTTCTTACAAAAAGTAAGTAAATTTACTGCCCTAAGTTCATCAGAGATAAGCTTTCATTTGGAGTGTTTCATGACAGTAATTCAAGCGTCTTTGAAGACTTAAGAATTTTTGGATGGCTTAGGAAGTTCTTTTCTATTTGTTGATTACTGTCATAAGATGATAATCAGCTAAGATCAGTGTTTAAATTATGCATGCTATACTACATAGCAGTGCTAGTTGCTACTTAGCATCCTTCCTAAAGTGAGTTACTTCTGATACCTAGAAAATTATTAAGCTTATTCTAGGGATACAGAAATGAAGAATAAATTGTACAGTGGAATTTGGGAAATCTATTCTGCCTTTTAAGTTTTCTCTCTGATGGGAATAGGATTTCTTCATTTTCCCTTTTTTACAGCACAAGAATAAAAACATCTCTTAATGAAAGACTTTAGAGAAAAGAATTTTTCACAAAGTTTGTTAACCACAACTCTCACTGCCTTTCTTAAAAAAAATAACTGTCAATCTGAGGAAGAGTCAGAAAGGCTAGAGAATTGCCTCCCTCAGCATGTCATTTTCTTAGTGACAAATACTGGGATTCACACATTTCAGCTTGGTGACATGCTGTGTATACTACTTAACAGTTAACAGTGGAACACACAGAGAAAAATTAAATGGAAGCCAAATCCCAACAAGGAGTTTTCTTTAACTCCTTAGTAGATAGATAGATAGATAGATACAGATGATACAGCTATAGCTAGATATAGATGATATAGATACATGATAGATATAGATAAAGATTATAGCCCTTCCTGGGTCTGGCTAGCTAATTCTGCTTATAAATTCCTCTGTCATTCAACCATAAACTGACACTTAATAAGGGGAGACAAGCCTCATTCAGCTCTTTAGAGCCATCCCATTGTGCTTCGGCCAGACCTGGAAACATGTAAATAAACAGATACGCTAACACAGCTGGAAGTCTGAAGAAAAAAGGATTCTTTTTTTTTCTTTTCTTTTGTTTAAATAACTAGTCAGCAACTATGAAAGGGCAAATAGCAAAACTAAGAAAAGGAGGAGATAAGGCTTTATCTCTTCATTATCTCTATGGTCAGAAAAAAACAGTCTGTTAAAAACAGAAGAGCTTTTCAACTGACCCCGCAACCTACAGCACCCTTCAGGCTCTACTTGTGAAAGCTGAACTGTAACCATGCGAGTCTTCTACAACTTTTGTTGATTGAAAGGGACCTAGTGCTTAAAAAGTGAGTGGCGCAGGCAGAGAATAGGTGAATTAGATTATGTGGGGTGGATTCTTTTTCTTGCTTGCTTTTTTTCCTACATGACACATATTTGTGTAAGGGTTCATGCAAACAGAGAAGGAAAAAAAGGTATTTTCAGTAAAGAATTTCAAATTCAAAATAAGAATGATGGTTGATAAGAATGTATCAGGAATCAGTGAGTTAACAGTAATTACAGGATACCAGTAATCTGTTGTCATATTTTCTGCAGGCATTATGGAATAAATATAAAGGACGTATCTGAAAAAGGATAATAAAATAGCCTGGTAGTTGAAAGCTCCTAATAAGTTCAAGGAACGGCACAGAAAGAATTGCAAAGTTGTGGTTTGGTTTTGTTTTAATTATTTTAAAATAGGCAATGTAGAGCCTGACTGGAGACAGGAACTGACGTCTTACCAACAAATGACTTCATCAAATTGAGTTCAGTGAAGAGTGGAATGTGGAATGGTGGTCAGGGATGTGACAGCACTGCCCCCTCCCAGAACTGGCTGTCCTGTCACCTGCTTTCTTCTGCATGAATGCTTCTGCTGAATCCCTGTTGACATAGAAGGAAGTAGAGTGAGAGCAAATCAAAATCCTGGAAATTAAGCTGCTCTCTCATTACCCCCTTCTCCCCCATTCCAAGACATTCCTGACATCCTCCAAATTTTATGTAAAACTCATTGTCCCTTCTCTCCAGAAACTCCATTGAACAATGCTGCTATTCTCTCCTCCTTCAGTATGTGTAGTCCAGGATCCATCAAGGCAAGCGAAGAACCTTCCTTCAATATACTTTGAAGAAATTAAATAATCTTTTACCCCTTTCCTTCTTATGTTTTGTATTCAATGAGGTCAAACACTCTTTCTACCAACTTTCACTGGTACTAACCAGATAAGTCTTTTCGTTGAAAAATCATGTAAGTGATGTCCAAACTACATAGAGGCTGCTAATTAATTCTTTTTTGTCCAAAAAATTCTACCTAACCATGAGGGATCTAGCAGCAGAACAACTCACCTGTCCTATTTGAACATCAAACAAAACCACCACAGAGCACGAAGTGAATGATAGTTGGAACATACAGATTTACTATGTGTATGAAAGACAACAGAGTAGTTACAGGAAAACTTTCATGAATACCATTTTCTGCTGACTTCTAAACCTACTCATGTGTCAAATGTGACCTACATTACAGATTATGTCCTGGCCTTTGAAGTATCACAATGACTGTGCTCCTCTTGGACAATTCAGAGCTCTGGCTGAAGAAAGAAAAAAACCCAAAACTTTCTCAGTCAAAGAAATACAGATACAGAGCAAATTTCCAGGGAAGAGGATGATCTGGAGAAGAAATTGCCTCCAGCCCATCTTTATAAAGACAAATTTCCATAAATTATGACACTGATCAATGTGAACTTTAAGTATTTCTTTTCTTCAAAGAGACTACTAAAAGAATGTTTTTGTTCTGCTGTTGCTGATAATTGTTTCACCTATCCATAAAATACTATAGGAATTAGGTTTTCCAACTACCAAATTGTTAATTTGAACAGGAAAGAAATTTGTGACCAGTAATCTGTTTCATAACTGTGAAATTGCTTTCTTGTCCTTTCTATAGTGCCAGATTTTTGCATATTCTTGAAATTGGTCATCAGCTCTCCTTCATAAAAAATAGACAGACACCCACCCCATCATTTTTTTGAACTTTAGAAGAGAAGGTTGGAAATTTACTGGGGTTTTTTGTTTTGGTTTGGTTTTTTTTGCATTTGATGTGGAAAGTCACTTTCAAATTCACACCAGCAAACCCCCCAAGTTTTCTGTTCACATCTTCCCTTGCATTACACCAGAATCTATGCTTGTGCAGTTGGTCAGTGAAACTTTGATTAATGGACCTGGCTGAAAGGTAAGTGAAAAAAAATCTGCCAGAAAAGAAAAATAAAAAAAAATAACACTATTATTATCTCTGCATTTAAATCTGTCAATTAGCTGGGCTTATATAGGAAAGTGTTGAAAAACATGTAAGTTATACACCAAGTATAGGATGAGTTTTCTTCCTCAGCTGAATTGTGTATCACCTCAATCCACCTCCAAGAAACTCATGTATCTTCAAGACACCACTTGGAAGGCTTCTTACTTTGGTCTTTGAGGTAACAAAAGGACATGAAGAACTATTCACAGACAGCTCTTTCCTGACCACATGTTTGAGGTGGTTCGGTTGTGCTGTTGAGCTCACCACCTGCACAGATCCACACAAGCACATAGTGATGGCTACTGTTTTACATATCGTGGTCCATGCAGGGAGGAGAAAACAGCATGTGCTCAAGGGAAATGCAAGGGAATGGACAGTTTAATGCCTTTAGGATGTCAAGGCAATGTGCTTGGAAGTCTACATGTTTGCAAGACAGTGTTTATCTTGCTGCTCTCTTGCAACTCTGTGTTACTTGTCCTCTTAGACAGTGATGCCAGTTGAACTGTTTTTCCCTGATCTCTGAATTAGCCAGCATTTCCACCTCACTGATGGTAAACTGTATTGCCTTCAGCACCAGAAGACACATAACTTAGCACATATGTATTTTTCTAACATGACACTTTTACGTATTAATAGGCAAATGAGTTCAAAGATGGAATAAACTACAGGACTAACTTCTGGCATTACTAAGGACTGGTTTAGTGCTATATTTGGAACCCAAAATTTCATAGGCCTACATTCAAGATCCACATTTTTCCTTTAAAAAGATTACTTTTTCCACCAAAGTATCTTCCACTAATATACATTGTAATACAGTATTCCAGGGTATTGCATGTTGGGCTGATGGCTCAGTAATTGCAGGGACTGGTTCAAAAGAAAGTTGAGACCATAAATCCTAGCTGATGGAGAGCTGCTGTAGACTTTTAACTAAGTTTATGATTGTGCTGACAGCAGTATTACTTTAAACTTGCATTCTACAGAGAGGAAAATACTTAAAAAGTGCAGATCTGCACAAGCTCACTGGCCAAATTCTCAAGAGGTTAAGTTAAAACCACTCCTTAACCATGTATAGTTTAACACAGTGCAGTGTTTTTCTTGTCAGGCTCAGAAACATATATGCTCTGCTAGGGTTTGAAAGGAGGAAGAAAAAATATTAAAAAAAAAAAGAAAGAAGATGATGAGCAGATGGAAAGAAACAAGGCAATTTTTTTCTCTGTGCTCAACTTAAAGATCTGTCAGGATATTAAATAAATTTTGTGTGACTTTGCATACCAAGAACTTGCTATATTGATGCCCATTCTTCTACTATTCAGTTATTAAGGGTCTCATTTAGCAGAAATATGGTCCAGAGCTACATAATGTCAACATTTTTCAGTGTTGTTACTGAAGTGAATCATGAGCTTAGTCGGCCTGACTTCATTAATTTCTGAGACCCAGTTGTGAATAGAGACTTTGTTAGAATACCTCTTCTTCTTGTGAGATACTAATCTCCAGAGTCAAAACTCACCTTGCACAGATGCTGAAGCTCTTTTTCTTTATCCAAAGTTAATCCAGCTCTGAGCTACAGTAATGATAATATATCCCTTTAACAACAGGCATGGAAACTTTACTCTGTTCTATCTCTAGCATGTATTCAATTGCCCATCTTGGATATCTGGCAGGCCATTGTCTGATGAGGTGCTATCATTCTTCCTCAAAGTTATTTCACTTTAAATAAGGCAAAGATCCAAACCAAAGATTTTTTTGGATAAGGCCAATTTGAGTTTTCATTAGTGCTTAAACTTCAGCTAATGAATATTAATTAACTAGGATGATTATATTATAGACTGGACACATACATTTTTAATTAGCCAGGTTTAAGGAGCAAGTGTTTGAGTCACGAGACAAATATGTAAAACAGTATTTGGAGTATAATTTGTATTGCATTAACACCCATTAAAACAGACCAACAGTTTATGAACCAGCTAGTGTCAAGTCATTAAATAATGGGCAACGCAAATTATGGCCTGGCAGTAATTAACACGTAGCAGTGTAATTAACTAAGCAATTCATTCTATTGAAGAATAGAAAATAAAAGAGATTTTAGTAATTTAAATGTAAAGCCCAATATCCTAATCTCAAGCAATGATCAGCATTATATTCTCCTGATCTTGTCCATAGGCATTTTACAGACAGAGTTGTATCCAAGACTTGGTGTTTACAGTCTTTGATGAACTTTTTTTTCCTAGGAATTTCTCTAGCTGCAATTTGAACCCATCTACACTTTGGCCACCCCAGTGTCCTGTGGCAATGAGTTCTAGTTTCCTATATGCTGTTTGAAACAATCCTTCCTTTGGTTCATATTCAGAATAGTACCTGGAAATTTCACTTGATGCTCCATAATCACTTGTTATGCACCCTTTCTGTGGTATTCCTGACTTTACAAAGATCTATTATACCTTCCTCCTCACCCCCAGCTCTGCCTCTGAGTATTCAGAAACTTCTCACATGGGAGCAATTTCATAACCTCAACTACCCATGACATACTTTTTCAGTCTTTCTCAGATGGGTGAGGAGGTAGAACTGCCCAGTGTTCAGAGGTACAATGTCATTTTCTATTTGTTCTTTCTTCTTCACTGATTTACCCAGGAAAATGTATCATTCTCCCATGTGAACACCATAAAAGAGGCAGTGCCTGGCACAGAGGTAACATCTTGTGAAGGTTTGGTATTCTTTCTACCATACCTAGCATGGGACATCTGTTAAAAGCCATCATCAGCTCTTCAAAATAAAATGAACTCACATTTAATCCATGAAGGAATGGATTTACTAGTAAATTAATTAACAAATTAGTAGTTATCTGGGGCTAACACAACGGCAAGTATTGGCCCTTGTTTCTAAGTAAGCATGGCCACAGGCATGCCCTGTTGGAAATGTTCCTGGCCTTGGACAGTTCCTTAGCTATGACTGGAAATTGCTTGGGAGAGATGTGCCTGGGCAAAACTTTTTCAAGGACTCCTTCAATAGTTTACCAAACACTTCAGTTCCAATGCCCAGCAGCAGTTCTAGGCACAGATTTACTTGTACAGAGGGAAGCTCAGGGGTGGATAAGATCAGCACTTTGGTGTACATGCTCAGTGGGTGCAAGTCCTCTCAAATCTCTGATGTTGGCTCCATGTGTATTTGCTCTGTATTTGGAGCGGAAGAAAAGTGTTCAGAAACTAGATGAATCCAGGTCTTTTCTTCTACAGCATATCTAGAATACCTAGGAGACATCATTGCATGAGAGAGCAATGCTTACGAGTGAGAAAATGAAACTCAGGTCCTATTTATGTAAAATATGTATTTTAAAAGAAGATGATTCATTTTAATGAGCAATTAAGTATTTATAAGGTAATCCAGGAATCAAGATCAGGTATTGCAGAGGGAAGCAGGGGATTTTCTCTGATTTAAGATTAAGAATAATCAGGATTAGATACAGACATTAAATCTTTGGAGCACAAAAATTCTGCAGAGTCAGTATAATTAGAAAACAGCTTTGCTTCATAACACGTTAAAGAATTTTTAACATATATACCCATACATAAATCTGGCCTTGCATGGGGATAGATACCTCTTCAAAGCTCTATTTAAATATTTACATAAGGGCATAATTTGTATGCAAATAGATCAGTATTAATTCCTTTATGGATGGATTCTTATTCCCTTATTCACAAGGAATCTGATGCCCTTGCTATAAATAGAAAACTGACCAAAAATATTATTCAACCTCTGTTCCAGTTTTATCAAGGGGATGTTTTTAAGGACAGTGACCAAAAAAAAATAAAATTCTCTTGTGTATATATATATCCACATGTAACTTTGTAGATTAATATGTTTCGATGATAGTTGTTGTTCCTTGATTAATTATTTAGGTGCAGTATGAAAATCAAAGTTTCTGATTAAAAAAGCTATTGTCTGCTTTTTGAATAGTCAAAAACTAGGTCATTGCAAGAACTGGCAACCTCCCAATGGTCTGTCATAGGTCTGTCATATTCTATATTTTCATGTGTAGGTAATACAGTATATTGTTAATGTGAGATCTGGCACATCTTATTCTAGCACACTCTAATTTAAGTTGTGTTAGCTGTGAAACTTGCCAAGGGAAGTAAAAGCCAAGCACAGTCTGTAGGTGCTAGGCTGCCTTAGTAATTTTTATGTGACACCTCAGAAGTTTCCTGACCTCATGCCCTAAACTTCCTTGCATATGAACATGAGTTTTTTAAATCTCTAGGTTTCTGCTTTGCACCTCTGGGTGAGCTCCACAGAACATGGTCCTGGTGCTTCATGCAGCCCTGCAATTCAGACAGGATGTGTGGCCTGAGAATGGGGCTCTGCTGGTGGTGTTTTGTTCATGGGGAACTCGTTCCAGTCCCTGGAAGACAGAGGTAGGCAATAAATAAAACTCCTCTATAGTACTTATCTGCCTGTAGCCTTCTGCTGCTGCTGTTTCCTGTGCATCCCTGCCTGCTTGTCCCAAAGGGCCACTGCCACCATGGGTGTACTGTGTCCTTGTTCTGTGCTGTTGGGTGCCCTCTCTGGCATTCTATGCATATTACAGGCAGCAACTTGCTGACAAGTGTTACTTTTCCTTGCTTCTGTAACTCAGGTTACAAATAACCAATGTAGAAGAAAACTGCCAAATGGTCGTGGCTGTGTGCCACTTTTTGGTTACGGCTACATTTTCTAGCACCTTACAATAGCTGTTTTTATCATGGCTTCATTTTCCATGTGTTAATCTTCTTATACATACCTTGCCATCAGAAAACCTGAGCTATAAATAGGGAGGGTTTGTCCCAAGTATACAAAATAGACCCTTCATCTCACTTAGGTGAACCCCAAGAGCTCAGAGAGGGAAAAGAGTAATAGCTCAGAGTGATGTAAACCAGTCTGCTTCTTGTCCTACACATCCCCTTCTTTCTTTCCAGGATCCACCCCCACTCCTTGCTCCAAGGAAGTTATTGAGATGACAACAAGCAAATGTGACAAGACTGGGTATTCTATGAGGTTATTTTTCCCAACCATATATATGCTTCATTTTCAAAGCTGCTTTCACTCAGAGCTGAGTTCTTTGGCAACAGGCACAACCCAACAACAAACCTCTCTGAAAAATAATAGATATTTTAAGAAAGAAAAAATACTATTAAAAATAATATGTTGCCATTTATTATCATTATATATTCATGCTCTAGTGCACAAGGTTTGTCAGATGTTTTGAGAGTAACAGAGAGGGAATGACCTTTCCTCTCAGATCTAGATATGTCAAATCATCCTTTAAAACTGATGCTTGTTCAACTATCCCCTGGCCAGTGTTCCCAAGCCACGACACCAAATAAGCAGCTACCTACAGGTCGTACCGCCAAAATAACTTGTGTGTGTTTTCTGGCTCCAGGTGCAGCTGAAAACCCAACTGATGAGCTGTATGAGGCAGAGAGGACAAGCTGAGGAGCACCCAGTAGTATGCGCTGTCAAACAGACTCCAGAGCTACAGTTCTGCCCCTCACCAGGTCCCTTGTTGCACAGGAACCTTGACATGTGTCCAAATTCAGGGAGGAAAAAAGTGAGTGACAAAGATGCTGAGAGATCTGAAAATTTCAAAATCCAATCAAGTATGGGTTTCAAGCAGTACAGGAAACACACAAAAAAAGAAATCTGGAAAACCAACTTTATGGGTTTTTTTTGAAGCTAAAACCAGGATAGCACTCAGAATTCTGCCCTTCCATGATCTTGCCTGTTAAAAAGAACCCTTATCTTAAAGTACACAATATCCCCATTTGCCTGGCTAGCTCTTCGGGCACACTGCTAAGCCACATCCTGCCCTCTGGGAAACACTCTGGTGGAAGAAGGAAAACGAGACAGAAAACTGGTAACACTGCATAGCTCACTGGGTTTGGGTTGTTTGTTTTCTGCCCATAAGTGCATGTTTGGAAGAGATACTGGAAGCTGATGCAGAGCAGGAGAATGAGAGTAGTGGTTATGGTGGGCAAGTCTTTAAAATAAAAGTGGCAGAATAGGAAGATAAGGAATGTGATGGGTAATCTTAGGAATGCAGGGCAGAAAATACATTGTGAATTAGTGTCTTGCCATGGGGGAAGGAATACATCTTCTATCATCATCACTGTCAATGGTTAAAACTGATGTTGAAAGAAACGTTGATCTATAACTTTGTCTTAAAATGGTAAAACTAAAAAATCACATACTGAGAGCAGACGAGCAAATGAATAATATCTAAGAAGCTGATTAAGCATCGGGCAAGGAAAGAAAACTCCCTCTTAATGCAATACAGTAACTCTATTAGTTGTCTTTAATGAAACTTGAGTTTAGGCTGTACTGACTAATGTAAAGGTACCCATGAAACCAAGTGCTGGAGAAGCTTCTAGTGTAAGAGCTGTGGTGCTACACTACTCAATTTTGTGACATGAACAAGCTCTTTAAATGGCAAATTCTAATAGACTGTGTTTATAATTGGTGAAAGATATAAATATAATTAACAGACTAGTCTGAAAATTTGATGGTTTTATTTTTGAAGCATTGGGCTTTCTGCAGAAAGTATCTATCTCGGATATACTTTTAGATAAATTCTGGTATTTCATTATCTTGTTGATATTTTGCATTGCTCCAGTAGTACTCATTGTAAAATAACTGGTGAGGACTAAATCAATGCACCTTAACTCCTGAGTCTATGATTCTATATCCTCTGTGACTGTGGTAGTGGCCAATATGTCTAGTTGCTTTCCAGAGTAGAAAGTACACAGGAATGGACTCATTATGTACCAGAATGCCAGACAGATTGCAGGTAAATGACAAGACAGAAGTTGAGAGAAACAAGAAGAAACAGATTTTCATCCTTCACCATTTTACTTTTAGTATTTTCAAAGGATTATTGCAAGTAAAGGATACTGTTACAATAAATGGTGTTTCAGGAAAAAGCTTTTAACATCCCCAAACGTTTTCCCTCCTAAATTTTGAAACATGCTACCATAACACATTCATTTTATGAAGAACAGAAGAAATCTCAGCAGAACATGAGTCATCTTTCAACCAGGCACACAAGCTACGTTTGCAACTACACTTGTCTCAGATAGCAGGTGACTTTCAGCCATGGGATGCAGATTCAGGCTACTGGAGACTCCACACAAGTGCATCATCTCCCTTCTTGCCCTGTAAGGGTGCATTTTGTGTGTCTCTGTTTTGGGATTAGTATTAGGCAGTCACAGGATGGTCTCTCTGGTCTCTGTTCTCTTATCACTAGAAAGAATGGAGCCAAGGCCCACAACACCTTTAATCTGCATATTGGGATGCCTGCTCTCTACAGAGAGCAGAAGCGAATGTCCCAATGGAGACCGGAAACAATCAAATAGTGCATTATGTAACCTGAAGACACAGAAGGAGAATTAAATTTTAACAAAGTAACTTTAGTGAAAGTGCTTTCACTTAATAGCTGAATGCCAAGAGTCAGTCAACTTCAGTTAAGTGGTTTGTAAGGCTGGAGGTGTGAGGTGCACGGGAGACTGACAACCTGTGTGAGAACCCTGTAAGATGGCCTGTCTGCAGCAAGCCAATGAAGGAACCAAAGATTTAGGGTTTAGTTTCCTGGTAAGTGTTAAGGTGCTTTGGGATATTTCAGCTATCAGATGATTTGTAAAGGTTTTAATTGTGTTTCAGGCCACCTATCTGTGATTGCTGAGAAAGTAAATGCTGCAGCTTGCCATTGCATCTCACAGCGAAAACCAAAAGCAAATCTCGGTCAAAGCGTGTTTTGTCTGGTTTTTTTTCAGAGCATGGGTAAGATCTGGCTGGGAAACTGGCCACTTTGGCAATGTCTCTGTGCAGATCCTGGATATCACTTCAACTTCTTAAGCACAACTGAAAGACTGTATGGACTGCAGAAATAAAGGGTTGAGCAGAGGCACATAAGCAGTCAGCTGTTTCGCTGCAGAACAGAGCATAGCAAAGCAGCACAGCGTGAACACCCAGCAGAAACAAGAACAGGGGGTTGTGACTGATGGCAGTAGCTAATGGTGAATCTGGTGAGCAAACTGCTAACAAACACAAGAACAGTGCTCATGTGAGTAGCTAGAGGTAAACAGAGTGTCCCTCAAAAAAAAGCAATGGAGAGCACAACTCCTTTGTCAGGTCTCAAATGGTGAACTATGAGGGCACGGATTGCAAAATGTTGCAGGAACAATGCTCCATACTTGTCACTTGGATGTTACCCAGTCTGGACTGGAAATGGAAATTGGACTTTCTTACTATCTTACAAACATTCAGAACTGTAGGATGAGAACATGGGCAAGCATATCAGGAAAGTAAAAATAGCTTTACAGAAAAAAGCCCAGAGTCCATGTACTCCTATATTCCAGCTCTGCCAGAAAATGCCCAGAGAAATAGTGTGAAAAAAGGGCAAGTGGGGAGGGACAAATCCCTGCTATGTCTTTCCTGTGAGTCTCTAGCTGAAGGGTTAAATCTTCAGCTTTTTTCCTAACAGAAACAAACACTCATAGGGGCTGTATTTGGATGTGATCGTTCATTTTTCTGAATATGTTTATGAGTAGGTAGATTATTTTTAGATTACTTTCTCTACAAATATTTCAATATGATGAATAGTTTTCCCCTACCTAGTTACTTATCAGAAAGGAACCAATCAGAATAATCTACTGTAATTCATTAAGGCTGACATCTTGTGGTTGCTTTTAGTATGCCGCCTTCTGCCCAAGCTTCTTAGCAAAGATTGAACTTCTCCCTTGGCTTAAACAGCTCTTTATGTTACTGAGGGTGTATTAGCTACACGGAGTACTATTCTTTAACCTCAAAAGGGAGCTGAGGAAAGAATTAATGCTGATATCAAAATTTAATTATCTTTTTCTCTTTTCCCCGGATCTTTATGGTGTTGAATGCACAAAAGCCACTGCAATCACAGCCCTTTTTAATGTCTCTGTTTACATGTTAATATTTATCAGCTTGAATATTTTAAAAACTGCTAGTAATCTTATCCTAGAACACTAAACAAATTTTAAGGCATCAGCTAGAGTAACAAGGGAGTTTACTTTAGTTTGAAAACCTCTCTAATGATCTGTCTTTTGTGAGTTAAAAGTTACAGCATGTGTGCAGTGACACCTGCCTTTTGCATATATTTAATCAAGACAGTTACTGGGCACACAGCTGTGCCCCCCCAGGTTTCATTACGTATTTTAGTGTGCTGCAAATGTAAAAGATGCACCAGCTATGTCTGCAAAATAGGATCTATTTCAGATAATATTATTTTTGCCAGTCCAAAGAGTATAGCAACTGCTATTTTTTTAATCTCAGGGATGATGTTATTAGAGTAAATATTCACATTCTTCTGTATTTAAAAGCAGAATTTTCTTTCTTAGATAGCATTTGGTAACGGGCAATGTGTTGCTACAACGCTGGAAAGTAATCTGAACATTTATCTGAAACTTTGCAATCTTCTATTGGTACTTGCTCACAGGCATCAACAACTTCTGCAGCAATGCTTTACATGAGGTCTGGGATATCAGGGGAAGTCCACCTGTGTAGCATCAGCAGCAAGCAGCAGAGAAACAGCAGAAAAAATATATCCTGTTATTTTATCAAGTAAGGGTAGAACAACACTGTATTTTCTCATGTGTAAGTAATTAATTAATTTATTTATTTCCTTGAGAAAAGAAAGGAAATTGCTTTCCTTTGAACTTTTCTCAGTGACAGAATGCTTCCTTGCCTCTGAACAACTAAAAGCCCAGTTTTAATACACTTCCAAGATGGAAATTAGTTGGTTGGGACCAATTAATAGATTTTGCTTGTCCTTCAAAAGAAATCACTTCAGCAAATAGTGTCAGCCTGAATGCAATTTTTACAGAGTTAAGAAGGACACAAAATGGAGAGGGGTAATGAAAATCTCAGCATATCACAAACTCTAAATCTGCAGCAAATGTAACAAAAGAATTGGTTCCACTGTACATTCAACATGTTTAGGTTGTTGTTCAGGATATAACATAATATTTCACCATTTTTCACCTTTCAGGTTTCCTCAGTGTGATCTCTGCATGAGTGTAGTGATGACGAGTTCCAGGACCTTAGGTCATGATTACTGTTGCAGAATTGTAAATATGCATGTTTTAGAAACATGAGAGAATATAAAGAAATTTCCATAGTTATCTGGAGAAAAACACCCACAAAACTAACATCTGTAGAGAGCAGCTGCTGCACAGAATAAAGTTGCAAACACAACTAACCAGAGAAGTGGTATGAAAAACATGTCAGTCAGAAAGAATCTTGCAAGAATGGCATCATCAACATTAGACAGACAAGGACAAAGTGGTTATTGACTTCTTAATGGCCAAGTAGGTTTTTAAATAGTTGGCTCTTCCCTGATTCCACCTAGAATAATCCTGAGATGAACATAATAATTAGCAGAACAAAGGCTTGTGTTTGTCTTACACACCCTTTAGTATTTTTTTCCTTAAAAATGCTGCGTGTAGAAGATGGGTTTTACTAAAAGAAGAGTGATGGTTTTTAAATATGAGACATAGCTGTAAGCTTTTCAAGCTTCAGTAAAGACAATGCAAAATTAGGAGCTATGACATTATGAAAATAGTTCAAAGTACCTTCAGTCTGATGGATCCTCGAGCAATGTGGATTTGTTTTGAGACCCAGTGAAGTTTCCTATTAAAAAATGAATGCAAGAGAAATATAGCACAGATATAGCAGAAATAAAACAGAACTGGCAAAAGCTGCTTCAGACCAGGAAAGTGGATGAATTAGACAAAGAGAAAGTTTAAAAATACATCTTCAAACATGGACATATTATTTTTGAGAAATTTCAGGAACTCAGCTTTAAGGAAATGTAGGTAGGTGTCAAGTAACATTAACTGCTCCACAGAGAATAGAAATGGATGCTGCATAAACTGTAATTGATGGTCCTTTAGTTTAGAAATGTTGAGAGTCAGTTTAAGTCATGTGGGTCATAAAAATAAGCAATAACATTTTAAACCTTACATTACATTATTATTAGAATTTAAAGAAATTAAAAAAAAAAGGAGAAAAAAAAGATCTGTACATTTTTGCAGCACTGCCGTAATCTCACAAGGAAAAACCAGGATTTAGCATAGTTCAGATAGCAAAGCAGGAAAGAAACAAAAGCCAAGACAGTTCCACAAGGCAGATAAAATAAAACCAAAAAATGTGTTGTGGAGCTTCTCTAACCCACAGCTACTTACCTGTCAGTTGGCAGAATCAAAGCAACTGCAGTACTTTCAGGGCCTTTCTCTCCTTCATGAAATCTCTTCACAGTAAAATGGAAAGAAACACAGTCAAAGCATACACAGTTTGTACTTTTCTAGAACATGGTTTTCAGTATTATCTAGGGAACTAAGTTTGTCCATTAAAAGAAGACACTAAAATAGTTTTAAGAAATCCCATTAAGTGATTACAAAACCAGCACTTTTTCACATAGGATAATATTACTCAAACATAAGACAAGACATAGAAATAATAGATATTGTTTTGTGAGTTTTGTTATTATTCATTACTATAGTTGTAATAATAACAATAATAACAACAATAACAACAATAGTAATCATTACTACTACTGCTACTATGAAACTACAGTATCTATTAGTATTGCTTTGGCATCTATAGCACAAAAAATAAGGCTCAGAACTCAAATCTGAAATCAGTCAAGTTCACATTTCATTTGGCAGTAGAAATAAATGTAAAGATTACTATTATTATTATGGTCTTATAGACCCCACTGACAAAAAAGTGAGGTTGCATTGATTGTTTTTAAGATATGCAAATGAATACTCTCAATACTATGGATAACAAGGCTAAAGATAGATTTTAGAACCTGAAAAACATCTGGAAAAACAAGGATTCATGTATATATGTATAAAGCCTATCTAGTCAATGACGAATACCTTACTGTAAGTTTTGCTGTGGTAGCATTTTACATTGTCATAGATACTAAAATACAGCTGTATGAAATAGTGTATAGGAAAAACATTCAGCTGCATTAGCAGTGGAATTCTCAGAGATATGTATAGATTCTCTTTATTATTGTTTTCACTGGGATTATGCACAGCTCTCTGACTGCTGTGCCTTGATCTGACCTCCTCAGTCCCTAAGACCATTTATCCAGCAATAAGACTGGATCAGTTATAGGATCATTAAATGAATCACAGGGCTGGAACACCTCTCCTATGAAGATAGGCTGGGAGAGTTGGGCTATTCAGCCTGGAGAAAAGAAGGCTCCAGGGAGACCTTCTGTGGCCTTTCAGTACCTAAAGGGGGCTTGCAAGAAGGTTGAAGAGGTACTTTTCACAAGGGCATATAGGCATAGGACAAGGGGGAATGGCCTTAAGCTGAAAGAGGGCAGGTTTAGATAAGATATTAGGAATAAATTCTTTATTGTGAGGGTGATGAGACACTGGAACAGATTGCCCAGAGAAGTTGTGGTTGCCCCATCCCTGGAAGTGTTCAAGGCCAGGCTGGATGGAGCACTGAGCAACCTGGTCTAGTGGGAGGTGTGCCTGCCCATGGTGGGGAGGTTGGAGCTAGATCATCTTCCAACCCAAACCATTCTATGATTCTATGAAGACTAGTCCCCTCAAGAGCCAAGGGAAAGCAGCATGCACTTGTTTTCTGTGAATGTCTTGTGTTCTTCAACGGTAATGTGGGGAGGAGGAAGGTAGCTAAAGTAGGTCTCTGTGAATTAAGTTGATCTCTAATTATGGAAAGAGATCTGTTATGTCACAGCATCTTCATCTCAGGCAGGTCCCTGCACAGAAGATGCATGCAGTTTCCAACCTTAGTCTGCTGGCATGTCCAGAAGAAGCTGATTCAGCCCACAAGGAGCACAAGGCTGTTGGAAAAAATGGCTCCAAGCCATATTCCAAAGATGTGCTGGCTTCTAGCACTGCAATGCAGTGGAGAAGAAAATCTCTGCTAGCAGAACTGCTTCCAGATAGACCTCAAACTGCACTGTAAGTTCACCACTAGGAAGGGAATCAAGGCACATGGGATGATGCCTGCCTGTCTGGAGTATCCCATAAAAATATGAAACATGGATGAAACATGGACTACCATGCTATCTTGGATATTATCACAAAAAGTGTGGCCAGCAGGACTAAGGAAATTATCATCCCCTGTACTCAGCACTGGTGAGGCCAGACCTCAAATTCTTTGTTTAGTTTTGGGTCCCTCACCACAAGAAGGTACTGGAGCCTGTCCAGAAAAGGGCAGTGAAGCTGGTGAAGGGTCTGGAGCACCATTCTTACAGGGAATGACTGAAGGAGCTGGGGTTGTTTAGCCTGGAGACATGGAGGCTCAGGGGGACCTTATTGCTCTCTACAACTACCAGAAAGGAGGTTGTAGTGAGGTGGTGGTTGATCTCATCTCGCAAGTAAAAAGTGATAGGACAGGAGCAAACAGACTCAAGTTGAATCAGGGGAGGTTTAGACTGGATATTACGAAAAATTTCTTCACTAAATTGGCTGTCAGTTACTGGAACAGGTTGTCCAGGGAAGTGGTTGAGTCACCACTCCTGGAGGTATTTAAAGGATGTGCAGTAGTGGTGCTTAGGGACATGAGGTGCATTTGGCAGTGCTGAGTTAATGGTTGAACCTGATGATCTTAGAAGTCTTTGCAGAAAAAAAAAGGATACACATTTAACAATTTGTAAATATTTAATGATATTCTTCCTTTCTGCAGAGATTTGATCTTTTTTTAAAGGAGTCCTCATAGTTTTCCAGTAACTAAATAGGGCCCGTTAAACTGAATCTGAACTTCAGTAGAAACTCCATTTGTTTTGGAGTTTTTTTGGTAAAAGGAGAAACCAGACTAAAGATGAAATGCACTTTCCCACGCTTCGAATTTGTTCCTATATTTTGGTGTCCAGTCATGACCTAAGATCCAATTTAGGACTGAATGCTTGGGCTCAGCACTGACCAGAGAAGATTCTTCGTGAAAAGCTAGCAATCTAATGATAAACAAGATGAAACAAAAAAATGAGATCTAAAGTTTACTGAAGTCTTTATGCCACAAATTTCTCTGAGGATTTAAAAATGGAAAAATCAATATCAATTTCTCTCCTTCTTCTATCTGTAGGGTAACTAGCGTAAAGTTCTTATAATTTTCTATGCCTGTGTGAAGAATGTACAGAGGAAAAAGCAGAGTGAAATAACTGAATGCTTTTAGTTTCACTTAGTACTGCATTCCATTTCTGACAACAACCTGTATTCCTCCCACTTCTGAAGACAAAATAATTTTTATCTCTAAAGGAGTCTATTCTTGTAGCAAAATAAATGCCATGAGCTCCACGATTTTAACCATTTTGATGGCATTATCTTTTCTGACAAGAAACAGTCTATCTCCCCTGAGAATGCTCACACCAATGTATGAGCCAAGGACAGTGTTTCTTTCAGAGGACTGATAATTGACTTGATTTCATTCACTGTGAGAGGCAAGTTTGGCCAGTCACTTGTAGGTAGTTGAACAGGATATTTTTAGACATGTAAGTGCAAAGGACAGATATATTAGGGTCTCCTCATCTCAGTATTGAAAGGAATTCTGCTGAATGCATTCAGTGACCAAACGACTTACAAGATGTAAATGGTAAATTGGGAATCTGATCTTTCCTTGAGATGTCTGTTTTTCCCTTGACACCAAGAAAATTATTAAAATTTGAATGTGTTGATGATACCTTTTATGGTGTAGCAAATTTTAGCTAATTTGACTACTTTCAGCTAATTTTACTTACTTAAAAGTTTTCCATTTGATACCTAGTCTTACTATAGGTGTCTTACAGACACCTGAGAAGGTGTTTCATCCTAGTGCAATACCCTTTTCTAAACTAGATGGAACTAATTTCATCCAGAGGTGCTTATTTTCCATGGCAGTCGATACAGATGTGGACAATAGCAATACCACAGGAAAAAGCACACCACTCAAACAGGAATTTCCCTGGACATGGTAGAAACTCACAGGGTCAAACTGGTATTTTTTCTTTTTTTTTTTTTTTCAGATGATGAAGCCTACTACGGGCTACCAAAAAAGAAAAACCCCTTGGGCACTTATGCAGCCCTCCAGGCAGCTGGGTGGATCTGGAGTTTAATTCGGCCTCTGGAAGCGATACTGACCTTTGTGAGCATTGACACCATGACACCGCCGCCTGGATGGCTTTTTGGCCTCCACTGGGTTTTCCTTCCTTGAATTTGTATTTGGTCATTAACTGAGGGAGCTGCTGAATGTCAGGAAATGCTTTTCCTTGTAGGCCTCTTCATGCCACAGCAGACATAAGGCTACCAAAGATACAAGCGCCCAGCAACAAGCCCTGTCTGACCGGGAAAGGAGCGTGCACACGCATGGGCGCCTTCCAAAGGCAGCACTTTTCCATTTACTTGGTTTTTTTAAACAAACAAACAAAACCTGCAGCGATCAGATTCCCAAATACCCTTTTATCCCGGGGTTTCGCCTACACGCGCCCTCCCGCCCGCGCACCGAAATTCCGGTGCGGGCGGGCACACCGCGCGTCCCTGCCCCCCGCGCATGCGCATGGTGCCGGCGGCCTGAACGCAGCGCCCGCCGCCATGGGCTGAGGGTGCCGGCGGGGAGGGCCTGGGGTGGCCGCGGCGGCTCCGGGCTGGGCGCTCCGAGCATGGAGAGAGCCATGGAGCAGCTCAACCGCCTGACGAGGTCCCTGCGCCGCGCCCGCACCGTGGAGCTGCCGGACGGTAGGAGAGGGGCCCTGGCGTCGCGGCCCGGCCCGGCCCGGCCGGGGTGAGCCGAGGCGGCTGGGAGGGCTGGGAACCGGCTCCGTCCCTCCGCCTCTGGAAAAGCCTGTTTTGATTTGTGGCGGTGATAACAGCAGCGGCTTCCCCGACCCCTTCCTCCCTCCCTCCGTGCCCCGCCGCCCCCGGCGCAGGGCGAGGGGGTCCCTGTGGTTGCTGCCGCCCCGGGCCCGGGGGTGCTCGGCCACCTTCTCCTCTGGTTATAAATCCTTCGCTAGGCGCTTTGTCGATGGCTGACGAGCGATGCCAAATCTTGTTTGGTTTTTAGCAATGCTGAATTCTGTTTGAAAAGGTATTGTAAGTCACTGTCACCCATCGCAGCCTAGTTTTTAGTTAGTTAGTTCTAGCCCCCGATATCGGGATGGATTTGAAAATACAACTCCAGGCTCTTAATGGCAAGTGGTTTAGTGTTCCAGACAGGTCCAGCCTTTGGGAGCTTTTTGGGAGGACCAACTCTGTAAAACTTCTGGATGTGCAAAATTTCTGAATGACAAATACGAAAACCTTCATGACTCGCATTCTTGTGAGTCATGTGCTGTCACTGTACTTTGTTCAGAGTTTAGTTTTATGGATGGTTCTTTGGCGATGTGCTGTCACTGTACTTTGTTCAGAGTTTAGTTTTATGGATGGTTCTTTGGCGGCATGTCTGCCAGCTTTCATCTCCGGTGGTAGAGGAGAGGGAGTAATATTCTGTTTTCACTGTGCATTCCCTGTTCAGACTTCCTGGGAGCTGCTACACTCTTCACTTACTGTCACTTGTCACAGTTTTGGTGTCTACCAGTGCAGTTACTCATAAATTTCACAAAATTGACAGGCAAGCTTAAGCCGGACTTTGCTGCTGCTTGTAAGCCTTTGAATGGCAGCAGTGAAAATGGATATAATATTAATTATTAAGCTCACAGTTACAGCAATAGTGGAGTAGCACCAGTTTAACAAATTGAATATGATGATACGAATAATGCTTTGCACAACCTATGTCAGTTGGAGCTTCTTTAAATTTACTCCAGTACTAGTGTAGGCAGATTGATTCTGAATTTAACCTAATTTCTTCCTGATTTGGACACTATTATACTTCAGAGGTAATTATAGCTATGTAGTGGCAGTGTAAGTGGAAGCCCTGAGACTTTTGGAACAAGTACTTCTATTGCCCTGTAGTACAGAGGGAATGTGAGTTCTATGCATTCTGTAGGAATTGCATGAAACAAATCACAGTGGGACTGATAAAAGGAGATAAATGTGCTTAAGATACTGAAGTTTCAAATTTCATTCCAAGAAGGTCTCTGTTCAATGGCTATTGAACTTTGGGTCAGTCTTAGTTCATTATGTGTCTTCTTTTTTGACCTTGGTGTTCCTTAGGTTCATATAGGTCTGCCCAAACTCCTCTTGAGAAGGAGGTTTGGGTTGTAGTGTTTTGTTCCAGACAGGTACTGACAGGATCAGCTTAGAATATTCCACACCAGTCTAGTGTGGTATGTAGTTTGGTGGCTTTTTGTGTACTGTGTTTGGACTCTGGTATTATGATTTCCCCTCACACCCTGCTACATTTGAGTAGTGTTAATTTGAAAGATATGTAATTTATGCCTCCATCCTTAAAGCAGGAGTCATGATACTCTCTTAGGAAATGGAGATGAATGTTTGAACATCCTTATGCTGAGGAAGGCACTAACTCTAGAAATTTAACTTCCTTTGCATGTGCTGTAGCCATTAGGTATTATATGGACAGTGCTGACACTTTATTAAGGTTGTAATCTTTGCCAAATTCATGACAATATCACTGATGAAATGAGGTAATAAAAGTATTTCGTCAGCCCAGGATTCTAGGCGTTGAATTTTAAGTGATTATTTTTTATTTTTTTTTTTTGTAAAGCGAATCTTAGCAACTGTGTCCAGTGCTGGCAAATACCCTGAGGTGACCTTGCAAATAGAAAATAGTGTAGTTTTTTTATCACTCATCTGGAGTATCCTTCAGTAGCTGTTTTCTAGATACTGGAGAGCTTGACATAGATTTCTGTATTCTGCTGTTGAGGCTCAGTGTCTGAAAACTAGATCTTGCAGCCTAAAGCTCTGACTGCATTTTGGGTGCCTTTTTTGGTCATTAGATATTCAAGACTTGAAATGCAAGCAAGTTAGATAACAAATAAGTTCTCAAAGTGCATGAGATGTGTAATGCTTGCTTTCTATCCACTGTCGTGTAGCTTAAGTCAGTAGGAGTTTGTTTATGAATAGGGAAAATATTTACCAAAAATAGGCACAAAAACTCCTTAGTCCCATGCCTTTTAAATTATTTCTGTATAGAAAAACTCTGGGAAAATCTGCATGTTCTCCACAGTGTAGTTTCTATTAATAGAATAGCAAAATGCTTAGTTTTGCAACTGTACTGTAAACACCTTTTATAGCCCAGCTACACTTTAATTATTGTCTTTTTCTTGATCACTATACTTGCAATATAGTTAAATTTAATTAGGATCAAGTATTAAGCATTTCAGTTGAGTGCGCTGCTATTTTTAAATGCTTTTGTGTTTTTTCTCTCTTTAACAGGGCATGATTGTGAAAATAAGGATGTCATGCTTAAATTTAGATGATGTTCTGAAGTTCTGGTTTTTTTTGTTTCCCTTGGAAGGCTTTATATTTCTGTCAGATCTGTGAAACAGAGCCCCAACAAGATTTTTTTAATTTGTGTATACTGGGAGCTAATAATGGATAAGTTTTTAAAAAGTGTTCAAATATTTTTCCCAATTGATATCTTTATTTAGCATCTCTATTTAATTTTATTTCAGGACTCTCCCTCGCAGTCTGTTCTTTCCTCAGCAGTCATATTCTAGTGGCGCGTGGTGGGGATGGGGATGGAGTTACCTGCCATAAAGAGCAATCTGTACTGTAGAGAGTTCAAACTCTTGAACTTGGTAATGATTAGAGTGACTCTGCAGCTTTGAATCATCATTTGGTATTTGGAGAGGCTTGTGTCTCTTGCACCATGTGTTTACTGTAAGCAACATTGATTTTTTTTAATGTTTTTTTAAATTTTTATAACAAGTGGGATGTAATTTGAATTTGAGTATGACTTATCTGTGTTCATTGTTCAAGGATAATAGATTTGCATTGCTTCTTTCTTTTGTTAGCTACGGACCGTGCTTCAAATAGCAGGTAGCAGCACTAATCCTGGAACACTGTGGGATGATGATAACAAATAGCACAGCTGCAGCACGAGAAGTTTCTTTAATTCCACTTGACAACCTGGAGGATTTTTGTTTAACATTCAGTAAATGTCACCTTATCTTCAGTGGAAGTAGTGAATGTATAGAGGCATAGTGCATAAAAGACATGAGATGTAACACTTGTTTAATTCTTTCTGTTCCGATTGCTTAGTAACTTTGGTTTTTGGATCATGAAGGTGATGAGGATAAAACTCAAAAAAAAGTTTTGTCAGAACAGTTCTGCGTTTCTGTATCCTGGAGCCATCTACCTGGGTTCTCAGAAAGCATAGCCCCTCCTGTCCTAAGTTTGAATCTATGTGAACAATCTGTGGAGATTGTATTCCCAACAGTGGGTAGTTTGGTTGAAGGGAAAAAAAAAAGTAATAATTATAAAAATAAAAATTAATGGCAATTACACATTAATATTGTTTATAATTATCATACATTAAAACCTTTCAAGTTAGGTCAAATTAATCCTGTAACAATAGTATTTTAGGCTCATCACACCCATGCAGCATGCTGGTGTGCGCAGCAGTAGAAATGAGAGAGACTTTACAGCTCAATGTCAGTCTGTTCCCACCATTGGCATGAATCTTTGCATTCTGGCCTTTTTTCATTGCCTTCAGATGTGAAATATGAAACTGATCAGAGATTAGCAATTAAAGCAAAACTTATTGCATTCAGGTATTCAAGTATAGAGACAAAAATGAATGTCTATGAAATAATTTAAAGAAATCACCATTATAAACTCAGGACTGTGGAAGTCACCTTGGAACACAGGGAATTTCTTTCTTTTTAAAATTAACTAAGTTTCAGTTTTGTTTGGAGTTTTTGTTTTTGTTTTTTGTTGTTTCTGTCTGGAGTTCTTTTCTGTTGCTGTTAATGCATGTTTACAAATTTTAATTTAATTAACAGAGGTATCAATTCAAAGAAATTGATGCACCATTGAAAATTCTGTAATTTTTACTTTGTAAAAGAAAACCACATTCAAATTTCATGTATTGAAATTCTGTTGTCTTTTTTATCTAAGTATGATGCCTTTTTCTTCATAATGAAACTTCATGCATGTATCATGTGTGTAAAAAGACTGATCTATTGCACACTGGATACTTGAAAAGATGAAGAAATGTTGCTAGATAATTTTTTTTATGTAAAAGATTTGTTTGTGTAATGGAATAATTTAATTTCTTCACAGATAATGAAACTGCTGTCTATACACTGATGCCTATGGTTATGGCTGATCAGCACAGGTGAGAAATTCTTTAAATTTATCTTTTTTTTTTTTTTTAAGATCTGAAAAACTCAGCATGTTTGCTAAAGTTGTAGCTGCTGAATTGTTCAGATATCTTCTATATCTGAAGTTAGCATCCCAGCACACAGTTGAGAAACCTGTTCTGTTTTATGCCATAAACTGGAGCTAGGATTTGTTCTGTTGATGCACATAGGGAAATTTGTCCTAGAATAAGTACAAAAATGTTGTTTGATAACTATCTTAGCTCTGTGTATTTATTGATGACAGAGAAGCTCTTAGTCTCATCACTTGACTCAGAATGACATGGTATAAGAGTTGTACAATGAGACTGATCCTTCTGGGATTCCTCGGAAGAGCAGCTGTTTATCTTGCTCAGTGGTCCTCAAAGTGGTTGGGACTGGAGGCTATATAGTGCCAGCTAAGGGGTGCTACCTTCTGATGAATTTTGTAGGGAAGCAAGTAGTAATTCTTACTGAAAGAGTAAACCATTTATCTAGTCAGGATAAACATTTTTTCTCCTGCATAATATTTTGAGATTGCATGCAAAAGCTTAAAATTATGTGATGGGCCCATTACTGGAAGTGGAAGGGTCCTATTTAAATTTTTTGTCCTATTGGCATATCATGTGTCTTTCTACTTCATCATTATGATTTCACATACCAGTCTTCCCTCTGAACTTTAACTATGTTTGGGAAAGCTGAGTGTCTGTGATAAGGAGGAAAGTGAGGATTTTTTTTTTTCCAAACCAAAGCTATTAAAATGTGTGTTTTCCATATTTGTAAATAAATGATTTGGTTGTCTGGTCTAATTCTTACATTTGAAACCATTGCCCAGTGTCCCAGTTAATTTTTTATTTTTAAGAAGTGAAAAGGTATTGTTAATCTGCAAATGCTTGAAAACTGTTTGATCTCCGGGTCAGAAAGTAGTTGGAGGGAAAAGAAATACTGTTCAAGTAAGAAATAGAGTATTTGTGTACAACTTAGAGTATAAACTTTGCTTGGATACTGTGAGCTACTTTTAAATTAAAATTATGTTCTCTTTGAAGGTCTGTCTCAGAACTGCTATCAAATTCAAAATTTGATGTGAATTATGCCTTTGGACGTGTGAAGAGAAGTTTGCTTCATATTGCAGCAAAGTAAGACTTACTTGAGTCCAGTCCAGAAGTTAACAATGAAAATATTACCACAAATCTAAGGCACCAATGTAAGCTGGAAAAACACATCAGTTAACATTTTGTTTTCATACTTCCTTTTTGTATTTTGTTCGTTCTAGCAATGTGCCTACTTCATTGAGAGGCCAGATTTTATATATTATCCCAAAGGGTTTTCCAAATTCTAGTGACTGAAGTTTTGCTAGATACTTTTTTGCCTTCTGGTGAAGTCTCAAGTCTGTGAAGAAATGCAGCTGTGATATGTATCCTGCGTAGCTGGGTTAATCTTGCCTTTGTAGAGTTAGAGAAATCTTGTCTGCTGGTGCTGATTGCTTTTGAAGTATTTTAAAACAGTGGGAAGCACTTGGATTGGAAAGTAGCTGTTACAAAGTACTTCATATGACCATAATTGAAGGGAATATAACTTTGGTACTCACTTCTAATGAGTTTTTGTATCCTGGATAGAGGGCTTAAGTGCAAAGTTTATAACCTTAATCTAGGTTATTTGTTACTTACGTAAGTCTTCAATGAGAATAACTGTATTGCCAAGAAACATAACCTAAAGAGAAATAACCAGGTAGTTTTTGACTTGGCCTTTCAGGAAACTAAACTGGTAAATGAATGCTCTCTGTTTGGCTCCCCTTTTAAATATCTTGAAAGTTTTTACATTTAAACTGTTAAAAGGTAAGAATAAAAGAAATAATAATAGTATTGCATATAAATAGCTGGTATTTGGTCACAATAAAGATAGAAATTCCAGCTTTGTAAGCACTCTGTTTTAGAAATACCTGTTTCCCAAGCATTTAATCTCAGAATTACATACTACTTATATAATATTTACGTTAGGAAGTACTTAAAAAAATGCAAACAAATTTTTGGCATACACCTTAGAAGTATAATTGAAAATATACTATATTTATTGATTAATTCTAAAACACAAGAAATTGTGTTACACTTAATTTTTATTGGATTGTCTTTTATCTTGACTAGTTGTTGAGTCACAAAGGGGTCATCAAACTGCTGATTTTGCAACGTATTGTACAACAAGTCTTCAGTTTTTTTCTGCTATTGTGTAGTGGTTCTGACATCGGAAAGATTTGGAACAATGGATAAACTGGTAGTGATGGATACAAAAGTATGCTTATCCTGTCAATCAGTTCTTCGTCTTGTAGAATTCAGGAGCAAGATAAATTCATAATGCAGAGTTTCTGTCTTCTTAGTGGCCTTGGTTATCCTGAAGAGCTGCTATATTATGAAAAGTGAAAGGGAATTACAGGTTCAAAATTGATAGCAAAGAAATATTTGTACAAGTTTTAGAATTTTTCTGATACTTAAACTTTTCAATGTAACTTCCAGACACTGAGGTGTAACAAAAAACTGGAGTTGTTATTTAATCTGTTATTTAACTGTAATTGTTATTTAATCGAAAATATTAATAGTTAAAAGATGAGGGATGTGAGAAGAAATAATAATCAAAAAATTTTAAACAGTTTATATTTAAAGAGTTACCTGTCTTAAAGATTCACTGTTGGGTTTTAAACTCATGAAAATCACATAGAAGGCTGGCATCTATTCATTACTATAAGTTAATCAGTCAGTTCTCACTGCATTTACGTGACTTTCCTTTAGCTTTCTATAACTTGAACTATGAGGGTGTAAAACAATTTTATGTGAAGATTTTCTATTGAGTGTAATCTTTACATAGTATTGCTGTTGTCTTTGTCAACACAGATTTGGTTTGTAAATATCCTTGTTACAGTTTTTCCCTTTCTTATTTTGTTCTTAGCTGTGGATCAGTTGAATGTCTTGTTCTATTATTAAAAAAAGGAGCAAATCCAAACTATCAGGACATTTCAGGATGTACTCCTCTCCATTTAGCAGCAAGGAATGGGTAAGAAAAAAGCTTTTAAAACTCTTAAATTTTGTGCATAATGTACTTGAGTTGGTATGTTCTGTAATATTTTTATATGGTTCAAACAAAATACTTTGGTTTTCACTTTGGAAAATAGGGATGGCACACTTAGAGAGAACATGGGGGTTAAAGTCCATACTTTGAGTATTCAGAAAGTAATATAAATGGCAAGTCATGTCTGCAATAGCAATTTCAGTGCCAGTCATTTGAGTGTGTTCTATTAAGCAGGGGCATAAGGAGTCTTCCAACAGTGATCAAACAAGGGATGTGTTCTCCTTCCAGTTAGCTGAGTAAGAAAATATTTTGGAGTGCTTTGAAGGGTTCAGGGACTTCAGATTTTTTTGAGATAGTGCCTCTAAGGAAATTTTTACTGCAAGGAAAGGAGTATGAGGTTGGCCTGCATGGTATTAGGAGAGGGTGAGAAAAAACCCCTCAAACCAGAGAGCAAGTACCTTTTTAAGATCTTATTTCTTGAATTATAGTATGGGAAAAGGTATAGTTGTAATGTTGTGGGATTTTTTAGAGTATTTTATGTGTTACAGTAACTGAATTGTATCACAGCTGGTACTTCAAATGAGGAGCATATTGTCTTCCCACATATTTAGAAACCACTAAACACTGTAGGAGAAGAAGCAGCCAAGTGGTACATGATTAAATGCAGAAATACACACAGGAGACAGTTAATGTGGAGATGAAATTTAAGATAGGTATGAGAGGTACCAAATAAAAGGGAAAAGTGAGAATAAATTCTTAGGGAAAAACCATTTAGAGCATTGAAGAACATTAAAAGACCAAACAAAACATGAATTAGGAAAAAATACCTCTACTTTCATTAAGACAGTAATTGTACTTGCCAAAGATTTGCCCAGTGTTCCAGTGATTTTCTCATTAAATAATGATTTAGTGGTGTACTGTAAACTGAAGTGTACAGATGTGGTGAACTTCATGGACTTCTATTAGCTAAACTCTGGCTTCCTGCCTTGAAAGTATAGTTCATGCAGAGCCGAAGTTATTGCAGTAGTGGTTAAGTACTGCACTTTCCACAACAAGAACTATGGCTTTTGTCCTGTGCTGTTTTATGCTACTTGTGCATTGTAGGAGTCTCTGGTGTGATGATCCACTTCTCTTTTTCACATGCTCAGTACTGTACTCCTTATAAAGTGAAACTGCTTGCTACGCTTTGCATGATGATGAATTAAAGTGAGTGGAGCTCTAAGAAGGTATTTAGTCTTTGACAGTGATTTTCCCTGGCTGGATTTTAATGTATTCTTTTGTTCATAGCCAGAAGAAATGTATGAGCAAGCTGCTGGAATACAGTGCAGATGTCAACATTTGTAACAATGAAGGCTTGACTGCAGTAAGTGCTATTGATTATCATGATATTCTTAAAAAGAAGAGTTTGAAGGTTCTCATTTTTTAAGCATCTGCCATCTTACAGGTAAAAACAAAACTGGTGCTTGTCCAGTGCCCCCAGGAATCAAATGATATGGTCAAAATACCTGAACATGTGATAGTATTGTTCAAAGCTGCTCTTTGTGAAAGTGATGACAATAACACAGTGAAGTTAAAAATCATATTTTTGAAATAACTTGTGTCATTGCTAAAGGAAACATATTATCATTCTGTACTTAGATTCATTGGTTGGCTGTCAATGGACGAACAGAATTGCTTCATGATCTTGTTCAGCATGTCAGTAATGTAGATGTTGAAGATGCAATGGGACAAACAGCCCTTCATGTAGCTTGTCAAAATGGACATAAGACAGTAAGTTTTTAAATTGTATGAACACAATGGATTTATGAGGAACTTGGTAATGCCTCAAAGTTGTTGTGGGTTTTTTTATAAACTTCAGCCTCATAACACAAATTATAATGGTTAGACATGTGCAGAACTCGGTCATTTGTCTTAGTATTAACTGCATGTACTTCCATGGGAACAACTTATTCTTGTGGAGGTGATGAATCTCAGTCTTGGTGGGACTTTAGCTGACTTACTGTATACTGTTCAGCTGTTCTGTACTATTATTATTGGCTTGTTGATAGTAAGTTTTTATGTAATGTAAATGTTTGAAAATATTCTTCCTTACTTTCCAGAATGTGTTTAATTCATAAGTGTGCCAGCTATTGTATGCTTTTGAAATCTGAAATGATCTTAATTTACAGTGAGTAAAAAAATGAACAGAGTTGGTTCAGTTACGTATTTAACATTAAAAGTAAACGAGTTCTAATAAACTCTTCTGTTATTGATATGTGTGAATAGTTTTTGCATCTGACCTTGCATTAGGACTGACTATTTATATTTAGAGTAGAGTTCTGGATGCTTTCCTTGAACTGTGTTAGAGCTATATAGAGTTATACAGGTTGTTTCCAGAACTATTTACTGTTAAAAGAAAAAATACCATTCTACCCAGATCCTTTCTGTTGTCATTGTCAGCACTTGATTTTGGAAGACCAGATTCCGAGAAACTGTTATCTGTAGACTTAACTACTTTATGTTATTAGGAGATAACAAAAGTTGTTTGATAGTCTGCTTAGTGTTTCCATATTTTAGAATTTGCTTACATATTTATTCTAGTCTAGCTTGAGTTTGAAACTTCAGCTAGTGATAAGGCTGTATATAACTGTTAACTTGAGGTTTACTTCTCTAAAAAATGTAATTTTTATTTTTAAATGGCTTATAGATCCAGATACTATTATTAAAGTGGGAAGTTCAAAGTAAGCTTTATGAGCTCTGTTAGCCGTGATTTTCTGTTTAATGTTTAGGAATTTTGGTCTTGAGGTTCAATACTGAAATTGAAATCCTTCAGTGTCATTAACATGCATGACACTAAATAGATGCAAGCTGATAGATTTTTCCATTGCTGTTTTTCTAATGCTGGTATTTTCTTCTCTTCTAGACGGTGCAGTGTTTGTTAGACAGCGGTGCAGATATAAACAGGCCGAATGTTTCTGGGGCAACTCCGCTTTACTTTGCATGCAGGTTGTATATTCTTAACTTCAGAATATTATGCTAAAAGTGAAATAAATTATTTTCCCTTTTGCAATAGCAATGATTAAAAGGTACAGAATTTAGGAAATATAAACACTGACCGGTATTTAATCTTGATTCATGTTTGAATGTAGTTCAGTGTCTTATCTGCTTATTTTAGGACAGCAAGCTTATATACATCTTTCTAACAGTCATGTTAAACACATAGTTGTGCATATTCTAGCATGAGTTATAAATCAATGACTGCTGAACTATTTTCTGAAAAAAAGAGTTCTACCAACTTAGATTATTTTGAGTACACTAAAAACAGTCTTTTATAAGGCAAGCTTGTTTGTTCTTAAGTGTACATTATGGTATTACGTGTACACAAAATGTGCATATATGCCTTAAAGTTACAATGTTGAATTAAAATTATACTGTTGCTTTGATCAGTTCTGTTTTATTCACTGTTTAGTTCTATTTCAAGACTAATCACATATGATAAATGACCTTCTGTTCTAACTAGAGCAGTTTTGCTGTTTGGTAGAATATTTACAATTTTTATAATCCCTGGTCTTGGTTACAGGTTAAATAGTTCACCTGGAATTAAATGTTAATATAAACAAAAGGAGGAATGGACTAACCTACTGACTTGTCAAGAGTTATGTTCTAGGAACTGTGGTCTCTGGAGATAGTGTACGTTGACACTTGGCAGCTGAGAAGAAGGGGAAAACAAATAGCTGCTATCCTTGGTGCTTGGTTTAGGGCCTGATATGGGCATCTGCTTTAAAAGAAGTAAGCAGCTTGCCTCAGCTTGGAGGTTGTCCGTCAAAAGAGAGTGTCTTGAAAGTATGGTCATGATGTTCTTTTGGGAGTTAACAATTGGAGCAGCTGGCAGAGTAGAATGAACAGGGTGTGCACTACAGTGAACCTGGGAAGAAAGGTTATAGACCCCTGATGACAGAGAGAGTAGGATGTGGGATCATGGTAGCAGTGGTTTGTAATAGCTGGAGAAAGGACATCAGTAGTCAAAGTCTGAGTCTGAAACACCTGTTTTGTCAAGGTGTGGGATTGTGCACTTTGTGTAGAGGATTACAGCAAAGGTACTGCACGTAGGCCATTAGTCTTAACTCCTTTCTGACTATGAATGTTTGTGTTAGGACAAAGTCTGGTACATTAGATTAGCTTGTTGGTTTCCTGGGCTGGAAGGACAGGAGTAATAACATCTGTGAGCTACTGAGAGATCAGTGTAGCTACTTCTTGTCCCTCAGCTGTTGATTGTCACTTTTCGTGTACCCTTTATGGTGCAGGCAGCCTTTGTGTGTTCCAGGACAGCAAATACTCATACATTTTCATAAAGGGTGTACTGCAAACTAGCTTGAGATATAACACTGCACTGAAAAAGCTTGTATCCATAACCTTCATTGCTGTCTTTTTTGTCAGTCTTTCACCCCCTAGATACTTCTGTAATACATTTGGTAGCATATACTCTAAATACCGGTGAAGGCAGTAGGCAGCTAGACTTTCAGTTGTTTTTAGTGAAGTAAACACCTCTGATTGCTGCTACCCAATTTCTCATTTTCATCAGAAGAAAGGGGCGTGGGAGAATGTTGAGAGATATGAATAAACTTTGGTCTTATTGCTTCCTAGGGAATGGTGGAATGTTGGAATAGTTGAGTGAGACTGTGAAACGGACTTCGAATGCAAAAGTAAAACCCATTGCATTTAAAGGCTAGACAAAACATTTATATGTACTGGTTAAAAGAAATTAAAGCCATTAGAGTGATGTATTGAATTCTTGTGCAAAAACAAAAGAAGATTTTTTTAATCAATAAAAAAATCTTACTGATGCTTTATTGCTGGTTAAAGCACAGTTAGATTATTTTTTTCCCCCAAATCCGGTAGAAGCGAGCAAAGAACTCAGCAAAGAGAACTTTCTCTGGGTAGTAAATTAGGGTATGAATTGAGAAGGAAGTTTTTTTTTTTTTTCAGGAAGTGCAGCTCATGGATATTTATGAGGCTAGACTAAGATGAATCATTTCTGAATGATGAGGGTGACTCTGGCTTGATAAATGGGCCTTGCCTAATTTTGCACTGTTCTTTTGCAGTGGCGTTGAAAGGTAGCAGAAGAATCTGAGGCATTATTTTCCATCCAGTGTTCTGCTCAGTTTCATAACTATTTGTGTTCTAGCTTATGTTGGTTTTGTTTGTTAGGTGTGATAAAGATAGATTTATGACTCATAATAGAACGTAAATGCTATATTAACTGCCTGTATTCTCTTCTTTTGAACAGCCACGGTCAGAGAGACACTGCACAAATTCTTTTGATGAGAGGAGCCAAATATTTACCAGACAAGAATGGTGTTACTCCACTGGATCTCTGTGTACAGGTATTAAGTTAGCAACTTAGTAACTATTCTGTGAACTTCTGTGACTTCAGTGTCAATGTTACCATTTCAATTTTTAAGCCGTCTGAAAGACTGTTGTCCTTTGGCAAAACAAATGCAAAAAATATTTTTTTTGGTCAATAAATTGATCCTACAGACAGGTTTGTAGTTTGTACCCTTTGCATAAGTCTAATGCAAGAATTGACCTCATGGGAGAGAATTTACAGAACTCCATTTGACTAGAAAATTTGGAAATCCTTGGTATAATGATAATAGACTTTTTAGGTGTTTAACTGTTAACAAGTAAGAGGTAAAGGCATGCAGAAAGGAGTGTTTTTTTTAATCTCAGCTAATAGATTTTCTTTTCTCTTGAAGAGCTATTGCTATTAAAAATCAAAACTTACATGGTGCTAACAATTACTTTTCAAAGGTATTACTATATCTGGGCAAGGAACAAAAGTCTTACACATTTCCAACTAATGCAGCATTTTCAATTGCAAAACCACTTATACATAAAAATTCTGTTCACTTTTTTAGATGTGAGTAGTGACACCTGGTGTTTGCTCTCTTGTAGTGTTGATCTTACTGCGTGTGAGACCATGTAGTTTACACGTTCGTGATGCCAACTAAGAAAAACTCATTGCTTGGCAAGAAGTATCTCTGACATCAGACTTCTACAAACACTTATCTATTCTGAAAAACAAACTATAAGCATAGAATAAAACCTGTGATGTAAAAGGAAAGAAAACATTTTGTTAGGTGCCTGCTTAAAAGTGCAGCTATGTTAAACAAGAGTTGATACAAATAAACCACAAATTCAAATTCTGTTCCTTCCAGAAAACAATTTTTCTCAGAAGGGTGTGAAGTTAGTTTAAGACACAAGTGGAATCATACTTGTATATTGATTTTAAAGTTAAGTAATCCTATCATAGGTTTATCCTCTTTCTTCCTGTAACAAGTCAGATATGTGCTATGAACCTTTAGAAAATGTTTTAAAGGATTAGATTCTGGGTGTAACCAAGCAGACATGTCAGCAAACAGAAGAGAAGGGAAATCTTGTACTGTTCTTAATCTTTGGTAATTGTTAAATGAAGTGTTGCTCAACTGTAACTTTGGTTTGGTAAGTAGCAAAATGTTTCCCAAAACAGAAAAGGGAGTGCATACATATGAGCCACTATACTGAAAATAGTTTGATTCTGTATTCCCTCAAAAGTTTTGTGATATCTAACTTTGATTATTGAATTTCAGTTTATTTTAGAAGATAATTTCTCCATTCAGCATTAAAAAAAATAATGTTTCTTTTAATTAAAATGTTTCTCGGATGATTGGTTTTTAGGGTGGTTATGGAGAGACTTGTGAAGTCTTAATACAATACCATCCTCGACTTTTCCAGACAATAATTCAAATGACACAGAATGAAGATCTACGGGAAAACATGGTAATACAGTGTTGCATGCTTTATAGATAGGGATCTGTCTGTGTTGTGGACATCTGCTTGCTTAATATGAGTGATGTGGTTAGAAGATAGTACCAACAGTTAACTGTCAATGCCACAGTAATTGACGACTATCTATTCTTCTTTCCCTGTGGAAAATGCCTTTACATTATTTTAAACACAAGAATTTGGAATTAAATGTAGAATCTCTTTTCACTGAGTGTTCTAAATTTGCATACTTGGCAAAGTGTTCTAGACAATTGAAAGAGCAGACTTGTTGCAAGCTTAATACAAAGATGGTGGTAGAGCATTCTGTATATACAATTACTTTGTGAAATGGGGCCTATTTAACTTCATTAAGTCACTGTCTTAAGACATCCATTCTAGGATGTGTCTCGAGGCACAAATTATCTAGAAAGAACTTACACATTCATGGTATGAGTATTAATACATGATCTCTATGAAATTGCCTCATACCATTAGAGTATAAAAGATTGGACGTGCAATTTCATTTGATTATTATTTCTGTAGATGAAATGACTGTTTCTTTTTCAGTGATTCTCCTGTACCTTGTTTCTTCTATTATTGTGGGGTAATACAATCTAAAGCAAGAAAAAGATTTTGTTTCTTGATTGTATAAGGGGAAGGAAGCATCGGGTGCTTTTTGCGCTTCCAAGTCTGGCTAGCTGTGGGGTTTTAATACATTGTTTGTTTGAAAATGACTGCAAACAATTTTACAGACTGTAAATTAAGAAAGAGAAGATAAAATAGATTTAATAAGGTATTGGCTGCCACTTCACTGAACTTGGTTTGATAGATTTCTGATGTTTTAATTTTCTCTGTAACTCCATTACTTCCACTGTGAGACTGAAAATTTATATATAGAAGCAGTGTTTAAATTTCTGAGACAAGGTTGAGTTTTACAGAGTGAAATGACAGATGGAAGAGTTCTCAAAGTGTATGTTAGATGCATGGGGAGATGATAAAGGTGATTTAAATTAAAAGAGAAAGGAAAAGAACTAAAACAATGGAAGAAAAAAACTACTGTAGAAGTGAAGACAGTAAGCGAGAAAAATGAATTTTTCATCTGTCTGAGTAATGGTGAAGGGGTGTGCAAAAAACAAGATCTTAATCAGAGAGTTATGCAAAACATTCACAGATTTCCCAAATTTCACAAAATATTCTGGGTTGGAAGGGACCCACAAGGTCTTAAGTGAATGGCTCATATGGGGATTGAACCCACAGACCTTGTGTTAGTAGTACCGTGCTTTAATTAGATAACATGTGATATAGTTCTGCTTCATTGCCAGAATGTAATTGTATTTTGAAAATGGTTTTCTGTGGCCAGGTCTGAGCTATTCTGCTCAAAGTTTTGGGTAATGACCAGTTCATAATATCTGAAAGTGATGACATGAAGAGAGTGGATATGTGTTAGAAGTTAGGACTCACATTTTAAATGTCATAAGCTGTTCTTCTGAATTAGTAATACATAGTTAGGCATTCAGCATTTGTAGATTCTGTAATGTTAAATATTCTGTAGTACATACATTGACACGAGAATGTATATTTTTTCAGTAATTTTTGTAGATTGGAATGAAATATTAACTGAGGTTGGATTAGATGTTGAACAATATACATTATTACATTATTATTGCGAGATATTAATGCTTGGGTGATAATGTTCTAAAGAATTGAAAAGTTGTTGTTGATCTGATGCTCCTCGACACTGTGCAATTTCTTTTGTTTTAATCTTTCAGTTGCGACAAGTTCTGGAACACTTGTCTCAGCAGAGTGAAAGCCAGTATCTTAAAATCCTAACAAGTCTTGCTGAGGTTGCTACAACAAATGGTCACAAACTGCTTAGGTAAGTGTGAGAAGGTCAAAAGTAGGTTGAGAAACTACCTGATATTTAGTGCCACTTAATACTTTTAATAATCTAAACTGTTGATGCTTAGTATATGCTGGAGTAGATGGATCTCAAGTCTGATTTGTACCACAGTGCCTGTTTAGTTCACTACTCTTCACAAAGTCTTCAAGAGAGAAAGTTGGTGTCCTTGTTTAGCTGCTGGAACCTAGAAGCTTGAGTTGCAGAGAAGTATATTTTTTGTTTGGTTAGTTTGGCTACGTCAGTTCTAGGCAGGGAAGCTTTTCAGACAACTATGAAATAATTTTCCCTCCCCCTCTCACTTTTTATTCCACATTTTTACTTTTCTGCATGCTTAGTATGCTTGAGGAGAGTTTTATGTCAGACACTTGTCTGGTGTTTGCTGGCTCTTGATTGCTTTCCATAGCTACTAATACATATGAGACCCAGTATACTATCTACCAGTATGGTGTCTCAGTAGCACAAGCAATGGTTACTTGAGGAGATGCATAAAATAGGTAAGCATATTTATCTAGTATGCTTTCTTAGTTTTTCTGACATCTATTTGAGTGAAACACCTTATCTGTAATTTGTTGGAACACCAATAACGTTTTACTGTCTCCAAAAGCTAACAGATCTTGATCTAACCTTTATGCTTTACTAGAAACTAATCAAATCTTTACTGAAACAGGTAGAGTCTGAAAGCATGAGTGGAAGGTCCTTACTAACATGTTCTGTATGACTTTTTAGAAAGAGGTTTAAGAGTATTCTGTAACCAGAGAAGCATGTCAGCATAGGTTGTAAAGGAATGTGACTGAAAGCTTCATTTTAACTGCCTCCAGGAAGTGAGGAGCCCATCAGATAGGTGGAGAATAAATAATGTATTCTTACTTCTAGATGCCTTTTTTAATTTCCCTGTCAGTCATGTTACATTTCAATGGCGTTTGTAGATGATAGGTCAGAACTCCTAGATGATTCTAGGAAGGTCATTACACCATTAGTCAGAGTCTTATTCCGATGGGTATTTGCTTTGATGAATCAGTGTAAAAGCCTTAAACCCTTTAAATGTTTGGGATTACAGTGTATAGACATGTTCATGACACTTTTTTGCTGCAAAGAGAACTTTCTGAGAACTTCAGCTGTTGTTGACTGCAGACTTCCTTTCAGCCAGTAGATCTCCCGCAAATAAATTGTGATAAAATGTAAAACCATTCTTCAGAAAAGGGTTTCAAACTTCCAAACTTTTTAAACTTCCTCTGTATAGGTATGTTATCAGAGGTTGTGGCAGATGGATTAGATCATATGAGGTGGTATTTGTTTCTGTTTCACTATCTTCAGAGGCAAATGAAACTGATTGTTGCCAAGATTTGATTTATTACTGTTACTGCTCCTCTCTATTGAACTCTGTCAGTATGGCTGTAGGAGCTATGTATATGTGCCAGTACTGTCTCTGAGCTGTTGTGTTCTCCTGTATTGCTGCATGTGGGTTGACAAGTGGTGGCTGAAGACAAGATAGAGGTGTTGCATTGCATTGAGTCAGTTCTAGAGATGCCTGTAAATTGTCCTGTGGACTCTTACTGGCCCACTTCTCTTTGGTACTTTGTATTATGTCTCAACGGAAATGAAATACAAAATAAAATAATTCCAAGACACAATTTTACAGAAGCTGTGTCTCTGTTCTTTCCATTTCTGTCTCCTGTCAGAAGCAGGAAATTTCTACTTCAAGAAAGTATTTCTCTGGTGCTTTATTATACAGAATGAGGATTAAGGTGAATATAGGTACTCTGAGCTTGGGGCTCTTTCCTCTCTCTCCTTGTTCCAACAGAAGTATGTAAAAGGTACTCTGTACATGAAAACCTCCAATGATGATATTCTTGCATGGCTGAACTAGTCTCATGACTGTTCTTTTCCTGGATTCTAACCTGCAGTCCATTGCTTTTGGGTTTGTCTTTGTTTAGTTCAAAATTGTGTAAAGTTTTTTGTAACGGTTCTAGCAAGTAGCCAGGAGTGCCAACAAGCTTCTGCCTGAGAATGTCTGACTTGAGTACCAGCAAGGACCCTCTTCAGTTAATTTCCTTCAAAGTGTATTTCCTCTTTCCAAGAAATAATTGAAGTGTGACATGATTTGGTCTTGCTGGTGCAAGTATGGCCTAGCTGAATGTTTACAAACATGCCAGCAAAAGCTTTAGTAAACTACTCAAAGGACTTCAAGGTTTTTTTATGTATGTGGGTCCTTTTCCTGGAGACGAGATTTAAACAGAAATTTCAATAGGAAAACACTGCAACTGAGAGATGATAGGCCTCATTCAAAATGTTAATAGGTTTTTTTTTTTCTTTTTTGAATACATAAGTTATCTTCTTATATTCTGAGGTTCCTGTATTCATAGATTCTTTAGGTATATAAGCAAAAATTTCATGAATGCTAATTTGTGGCTGTGGCCAGACATTCTGGTAATACAATTACAGATTGCTAATCAGAGGATTTTCTTTACCTGATTAGAAACTTAACATGCCTACTGTTTCACTGTTTAATCTTTATTTCTTATATTGATTTACTGAAAACTTAACTGGTAAAGTATAGATTGTGACAACAAAGTCGTACTTTCTTAGTTAAGTAAAATTCTCAGTGTATTGGTTTTTAAAATTAACAACTCACTGGCAACATTAAAATGTAGTGCTGAAAACAAATAGGTCTCTCACTTTTACTCATAAGATAGGGTAAATGGGGTCATGATAAAGGTACTGTAACGTTACAACTAGCCGTGTTTCAGGTTTGTGAATTAATAGATTCTTAACTGCATCAGAGGTTTACAGCATCCTCTAAGATGTGAGTTTTCTGGTGTTTGCTGATTTTAAGGTTAGAAAGCTCGCTTTTAAGTTGCAAGTACTTTAAGGATAGATTTGAATATATACTCACTTCTATAATGTTTATAAGTTAGTAGATTTTGACAGAAAAAGAATTAATTTCTTGCAGATTATTATGCATTCAGAACAGAAGAATTCTTAGTACTTGGGGCTTAAGAAAGAAAACCATATTGAGTTTGGTGGAGAATGTTCTGCTTATGCATAAAGTCATAAATATATCCTATTCTACACCGTGTTGTTATAGATTCTACACACTGTTGGTTCAGTGTTGGCCAGTTCAATTATGGAGACACTGAATTTTTAGAGTGTTTATTGCATAAAGAAATAAATAATATAATGGTGCTTTTTTTTAGTGTCTTTTAGATTTTTTTTTTTTTTTTTTTTTTTTTGAGTAGGAATAGTGGCATCTTTACAATCCTGATCCCTTGTCGGATTGAGGTAGTTAATGGGCATGTATAGTAATAGCTGGTGAGAATGGGCTGTGGCAGCATATCTTGATTAGTCAGTATGCTTTTACCATTGGCTGCTCTCTTTTCTGAACTGGAAAACATTTTCATCTGGCTATCCCAACCTGTTTCATACACTGATCTTCACTGTTGTAAGCTGAATTTCCTGCGGGTGGTTCGTAAGAAGTGTACCTGTATGTAAAAAACCAAATGAAGTGTTTTGCAAGATCTGGAATTTGCTGTTCTAACTACTAGCTGAAATTATGTGTACATGTTGGTAAAATGACAGTGCTTGTATTTGACTTCTTGGGCTGGTGCAGGAAATGAAAAGTTAAAATTCATTAGGATTTAAAGCCGAGGGGTTTTTTTTCGGCATATATAACAGACCCTACCATTAGATTGCTTACCCCTTAATTCACTAAATTGTTCCATGTAGGAAAAGAAACTTAAACATTCCATTTTTTTCCCCCAGCTTGTCAAGTAATTATGAAGCTCAAATGAAGAGTCTCTTAAGGATCGTGAGGATATTTTGCCATGTGTTTCGCATTGGCCCATCCTCTCCCAGTAATGGAAATGACATGGGCTACAATGGAAATAAAACTCCAAGAAGTCAGGTGTTCAAGGTCAGAAAAGTATATGATGTTGTTAGGAAGATAGACGTTAAAGAGATGAATTTCACAAAGCATGCATTCATTAATCAGACATCTCATGAACAGGAAGTAAGTTTGGTTGATGTCCCTATCCCTTCTTAAGTTAAACCTACCTCTTTTCTTCTCTTATTTTTCCTACTGCATTCATTTAACCACTGATGAACATCTCATCTTATGATTTGTCTTTATTTCTTATTTAACAGGTTGTTTATTAGATGTTGAAAGTTTAGTGACCCAGCCGATTTTGGTAACTTTGGGTTTTTTATTTCTGTTATTTAACCGTGGAGTAATCTCTAAATGTGGTAATACTAATATAATAGATCATATTAATTTAATTTCAGAATGGTAGTTGGAGATTCACTGGGAGTTCTGATCATTCAGTTTTATCCAGCTTCACAAGACAAGTGGGAACAATTGAAATCTTGATCTGTGTATTCTTTTTACTGTGACCATGAAGTCTTTTCCGGAGTTGTTCTCGGATTTTATTAGTATGTTCTGGGAAACATATCAGCTTACTACTGCTCTTGCAAGGTTATTGATTTATAGGTGTTTTCAAACACATGCTTTAGGTGCTTGCCGTTTAGATGTTTAATTTTTGAAGATTTTTTCAAGTTTGTTGGTTGCAGAATCCCACTGTAGAAAATTATAGATTGCCTTCTTGTAAAGAAGTCCTGGTTTCCTGTGTGTCACTCAGTCTGCATTGGGTATACAAGTACCATGCTGTTCAGAGCACCTAATTGATAATAATTGAAGGATAGTCTCTTTTTTCCCCTGTCTTTGTCCATACTCTTGCGTGGCACTGCTTGTATCAACAAATCTAGATGCCAATCATTATTTGAGGATTTTCATTAATCTTTACATTTCTTCCACAGTGTTCTGAAAATGGTACTTTGACATTACTGCAATTATTTGATGATACGTGTTCATCAGTTTACTTTTGGGGGCTTTTAAGACATATATTGATCAAGTCATCAAAGATGATACTCTTAATACTTTTAATTCCAGTTTATTTAGTGAAGTGTCTCAGTTTTTGTTCAAATTTCTTCTTTTGGAAAGAAGAAAAGAATTAGACTATTTAAAAAAACCCAAGCACAAATATTTGTTCTGGTATCAAAGTAATTTTAAGAACAAATTGATTTATAAATGAATATAAAACTAGTGCTTGAGTCTGAAAAATACTGTGTGCAAAATGTAATGCATTGTACAGTATGCAGTGTAATAATTATCCTTTAAAGTTGTTCACTAAAATAGGGCTAGATTGACACATTGTGGGTTTAACCAGAATTCTGTTTTCAAGAAACAAACCCCTACCCAAATCACAAGAATTATTTTATTAAATACAACACTTTCTAACAGTTTTAATGAAAATTCTTTAAGTATACCAGATTAAATAACAAGCATATGTTAAACACGCTTCATACCAGAGTTATCTTCAGTGAGATATTCTGCTACCTTTTTTTTCTTCAAGGTTTTAGGAGCAGCTGACCTCATCTTGCCTTTTGTGCTTTTGCTCATAGCCTAGAAAGAAAAAACCCGCAGTTTTTCTGCTTTTCAACTCCACAAAATATCAGAACTCAGTATCAAACAAACATAAACATTCAACTGGAATTTGCAGAGGAAATGGTATTTCAGCAGAATCAATTATCTGTCTGCCCAAACTACTTTGTATGCTGAATTAACTGTGGCGTTAACTTTTGTGCAGTACACTTATATTACACAACTACCACAGCTGTCCCAGAAAATATCAGTAATTCTCAAGTGTCTGAAAACCACATCTACGTTTTTAATAAATAAACAAAGTGTATACTGCTGTTGAATTAGCTAACATTTCAGGATGATTTAAAAGTTATTATTGTAATTATTGTAATTTATTTATTTGGAAGTTTTAAAACTCTGGTAGCCCTTCATTAGGGCCACTGTTTTCTCCCATGGTATTTTAAAGACTCTTTTAAATTTCAGACTCAAAAGCATAAAAGTGCTGATGAGAACTTAGTCTTGTTTGGGAATGGAGCACACAGGTCTAGCAATGCTAAGTTAATCAACAGTTGTGCTAGATCAGTCTGTTCTTCCCTGAATTTACAGTTTCTGGGTAGTGGGAGATTGCACATAATGCTGAGTGAGTTGAGTGACTTCCACTTCTCTTTTATTCCTGCCTTTTCTTTTTCTGTGCTTTCTTTAAAAACATGGTTGTGACTCTCTCTTTTGCCTTTTGGGAGGAGGGAAAAAAGCCCACTATATCTCTGGATTATTGCAGTGGTTTGGAAGCTACTCAAAGACTTGGCAGTTGTCTGTCTTCATTGGTACCAGTACTTGCATGTGAGACATGCAGATTAGTGGCAAAGAATTCCTTTTCTAGTTCTTGTTCTATTTGTGTTTTCTTGAATGAGGGTTGTCTGTCTGGTTATTACAGACTGTTAAGGAAACCACAGGGTTTTTTGCTACAAAATCGGTGTTAGATCTGTGTTAAAAAAGTCAACATGCAACTTAAAGATTTTAAATTTAAGATCCATATTGTAAATTTTAGAGGTCAGTAGCTTTAAATTGGAGTTTGCTACTGATCTTAAAATTCAGTTGTGGGAATAAATGCTGTAGTTAACTTTAATTTTAATACATGTTTTATGGGGAAAAACAAGTCTGTGAGATTTGTTTCATGTTGCATGTGTGGTGCTGAGTGCTTTCCAGAGCATAAGAAAGTGATGCAGGTCACCCCCCACTTCTTTGAATGCTGTTTATTTGAGCAAGAAAAGACTTCTAGGTATTGCCTTTCTTTACAATATAGGAACTTAATCTATTGTTCAATACTGTCTTTTTCAATAATAGACTTTTACCTGTAGAGGATTGAGGGTAGTAGTGGCAGGAGTTCTGTCTTGTGGTTTAGTATATAGAGGAACATTATCAGGCCTTATTGCATGTTCTAAAGAGTGTTTCCTTTCCTCCTAAATACACTACTATTAGGTCCAAATAGATCTGTACCTGGCAACTTTTAAGGTGTACTTCATAACTCTTTTTAAACAGCTGGTGCAAACCCATATTTTATCCAGTATAAGAAATGAAGAAAACCTTTCTTTTGACTCTTAATGCTTGGTTAAGTTTTTCTGTATTAATATATCAATTGAACATATTTTGAGGAGATATCACTTTAATATAGCTGGAAGGGGATTTAAAATGTGAATGTTGCTTGATCTGAGGCTACTGAGGAGATAGGGGTCAAGAAAATCACAGGACTATCTGTGCTTTACTGAAATTACCTTGTGTGTAATTCAGGCCTATCCAAATGTTTTGAAGTGGAAGCACTACCTAATGATACACATTCTTGTATGGGTCCTGTAAAATAGGCATGATTGAATTTTGTCTCACAAGATTGAAACAAGCTGTTGCTAACTCAAATAAGATCTTACAAGTGAGAAACTATATGAATAGTAGCTTTGACCAGGTTTATATTCATTACTTTTTCATCTATTGCTCTTTCAATTGCTGTTTGGTGTGATTGCGTATAAGGGAAACTTGCTTCAAAATTTCTCATGTTGATCAAGGTTGGGAAGCTCTTAACGTTTTTCCCTTGTTTCAGATACTATTCTTTTCTAGAATTGGGGTAACTTCTCTGCTGTGACAGTCACTTCATGGATTAGTGATCTCCTGTGCACTCTGTCTTGAAAGGCTACCTGTCATCTGGTGAAAGATTTTGCTCCAATGTTGCAATTTGAATATGGGTTTCATTACTGGTATCTTGCTTTCTGGATGGGTAAAGGGAAAGTCATTGTGTAACTGAGTTCTTGCATTTGGGAGGTAAGGTGTGCAGCTGTAAAAGCTGGGTGCTCAATCATACTCAGTTGTGTGTTGACTTGTAGTTTTGAAAAAACATTGCTAACAGTTTGATTATGTCCATATGATACTTGAAAAGGTCTGATCATGGCTGCAAATACAAAATGCTGACAGTCGTGGATATGGACATGATGGGCAATACTTAGAAGTGCTTTATATCCTGAAGTCAGACTAGTAAGAAAGAAAAGAAAGTATTGAAGCTGCTATGCTTGACTACCCTTTTAAATGAGTTTGTGAACAGAATCTGTGAAGAACTGCCTTTGGAAAAACAAATCAGGTTGAAAAGTTCCATAAGGTGTGCTAGGCCTGTGAAAAATAAAACACAAGATGCCAGTGGAAAATGGTGTCTGGCAAGCTAAGCATTGAAAAGTTCGGGAGGAGAGAACTAGATTTTAGTATTCTAGTAAATAACTACCTAGTTTCTTGAGAGTTAAATGCTAAGAACACAACTGCATTTTAATGCTTTCATATATTCCATGAATCCTATTTTCCATGTTATGTTTTGTGGTAAAGGTCTGCCAGGTAGGTCTTGAAAAGAGAGTAATTTGATCCTGTATGGCAGATATTTATATAGAAAATATTATCTACACTGGAGTTATTGGTATCACCATCTAGAGAAATGTGTGGTCACTAGGAGCACAAGGATTAAGTAGGTGACATACAGTATGTTCAGCAAAGCCTACCAGTATTAGAGATCAGGCTGGCTTTCCCCCACATTCTTATTGGGGAAAAATGAAGGCAGAATGGTAAATCTTTAAATGGTGAATTTCAGCTGAATTTTTTTAATACATAGCCTTTACGAGAAGTAATTTATTGTGTATTAATAGCATGTCTCTATGAGGTGCACTGACAGTGCTCTAGATAGTGTAGACTTTTGGCACAGCATGCTGTGAGCAGCTCTTTATTTTTGAAGGCAACTTGAGAATACAAGAACGTAATTTTCAGTATTTGATAAGTCTTTGAATGCTTTCATTGGTGGAAAATGTTGATATTACTGTTGAAACGGTAATATGTGGGAAAAGGAGTGCATTTGGAAGTTTACTCTTATTTTTTGAATGCTGTGAAGTATTTGAGTCTGATTATCTCCCTGTAGGATTCATTTCCCAATGCTCACTAGACTGTAGGCTTGTGAAACAAGCCCTTACCTTGTGGTCTTTTATTTTATGCTCATGAGGAAGACACAGATCTCAGCCCTTGTTCTCCTCCATAGCAGGCTTGCATCTTAGAGCAAATGTGTAATGACAGAACTGTACCCGGTTTCAATTTTATTAGTTTTGAGCAGGGTGTAGTGAATAAAGAGTGCCTTTGTTAAAATAAACTGTATAGCTTTAAAAATGGATATGTGATTCCGATGATACTTGTTTCTCTTTGATAAATCTAGATGTTAGTGACCCTAACTGTGAGATATCTGGGGTACTATCAAAATGAGCTTTATGAGCTCACACTATATATGAAGCACATTCTCACTAGATGCGTGCATTGGCCTGACTCTCAGCAGTGTTGTCTGAAGTTTGCTCCATCTGCTTGGTAGAGGAAGCTCCTTTGACCAGGTCCTTAAAAAAGATCTGCCACTCTCTTACTCTGGCAACTCAATGTGTTTATTATTGTTTCTCTGCTTGACTGCAGTGGTCAGGTAGTAGTGTGCTGTGTAACAACCATGAGGCCAAACTCAGTTATATAGTCCAGTTCTACAGTTCTCTGTAAATTAGTTATCTTTCTTTCATCTTCTGCTTGATTATTTTCCTTCTATATGACATTTTCTCTTTGCTCTTTGGGTATAAGTACAGAGTTTCTTATGAGTATTTGCCTCTTATGTCTAACATGACCTCTAAAGGAACCTTTAAAGCTTTAAAATGTGCATGATATTTATTTGCCTTAATGGCATTATCACATTATTAATATTATGTAATGTCAACATGTTCTTTTTCTGTCTGTTTTTTTCATGTTTATTGCAGCCACTGGAACTGCTCTGGCATTCTCTAGATGAATGGCTTGTTCTCATAGCCACAGAGCTTATGAAAAACAAAAGGGACTCTGCCAACATTACTTCTATTTTACTGAAGCAAAAAGGACCGGATCATCAGGACGCTACTCCTGCGACTTCGTTTGTCACTGCAGGAAGTGAGGGAAGAAAAGAGCTATCTACTGATGCTGTCGAGTTAAAAGCCTACGATGTTGCTGGGAAGCAGGAAGCTTGTGCTGATTGCCAAGATGTTATCTCCATGACAGCAAACAGGCTAAGTGCTGTCATTCAAGCCTTCTATATGTGCTGCTCCTGTCAGATGCCTCCGGGGTAAGGAGAGCATTCATTTTTGTTATCCAAACTATTACCATTTTAAAATCACATATGCTTTCTTGCAAGAATGTTGTTGCTGACCACATTACATTAGTGACGGTCAAGGGTATGCTTTTTAATGCTTTCACTCGTTCAGTTATTTGAATGCCTTTTTTTTTCTTTTTTTTTCTTTTTTTTTTCTTTTTTTTTTCTTTTTTTTTTTTTTTTTTTTTTTTTTTTTTTTTTTTTTTTTTTTTTTTTTTTTTTTTTGCTGGCTTCAGTGTCACCAAACAGCACTGCAAATTTTCCACAGGGTTGCTGCCTGTGGATGTAGCTGCACTGGGACAAATTTTGTATTAAATGTCTAATGGCTCTTTGTAGTCATGTAGTATCATTGGAGGTAATAGAATTTTGATCTCTTGAAACTTAGTAATGGTTAGCTGTTGGTTAGTAATGTGAAATTATCTCTGAACTGAATGTGATTATCCAACAAGAAGAGCTATAAGTATAGAAAAAAGGAAGGTGAATTATCTTTGTGTATGAAAATGATGACTGGGCCAAAACTTGTTTGACTATATTGCAGAAGTTTATAAGGAGAGTTCAATTTTAAAAATAACACTCACATGGAATCCTGTCCCAGGGTGGCAAACACAATTTTGTGTGGAACAGGCAATACAGCTTAGGTAAATGTAGCATCATCGATGTCTGGTTTAAAAAGAAAACAAGTGTGTCCCCGCAACGAAAGTCTTAGTCTGTCCAGGATTGTTATGGATTATAGTTGTGAACTTGTGAGGAAGGGATCGTTTGGCCCTCTTGAGAAGAGGATTAGGTAAGTATAGTGGTACTACAAGCTCTCTAAGGAATCAAGAAGCAAGGTTCCTACTGCATGACAACTCTTGTTACTCCTGGTCACTGAGGATTTTTCTTTCTCTGACAAACTGAGTGGAATAAAAGCTTTCAGGTTGGCCAATGATGTTTTTCTGGGCCACACTTCCTGTGAACATTCTGAAAAACAGGTTGGGGATCAACATGTTCCTCAAGCACCTCAGTATTTTGCTTTTAATTTTACTCCACCTTGAAAAAAGAACTGCTGTTTAGCCATTTACCTTGATACAAGATAAAATGCATTATTGTTGGCAGCAGCCAAATGAAAAGCAGAAATGTTTACAGAAGTGATTAAGTACATTCCCCCTGCCACCTTTCATCTCTTTGTACCAAAATTCAGTCATTAAGGTGACTGCCTCCCTGTGTCCAGGTGACTTACTGATGGGCCTTGCCCAGTAGGTCTGTTCTGAAGCATAATTTGCACTTCATATTAAGGAGGACTTCCACAGATACCACATAAGTTTGAGTGTTACTGTCATTGATGTCGGAAAGTAAGAACTGTTTCAATAACAAGTGAGAGAACTTCCTGGGATGTGGGAAAGAAAGGCTGAGTTGTGTGTTGCTTTAGGGATTTTCAAAACTAGAGAATTCAGAGATCTGAGACAGAAATCTCTGTTTTACTAAAATTTTCATGTTAATAGGAGTAAATGGTTTAACTCATGCGGCTGGCATCTTTAAATAATGTTTTGAAATTATAACAAACTGTGTTTTCAGACAAAAGAATTAAAAATGGCTCTAAATTTAGATTTGAGTGTCTTTAGTGGAATAGGGTAAGCAAAGCTCCTAGCTTTTCATTGTTCTTGCTGTTCATACAACAAAGTTGGCATTTCATGTTGGTTAACATTTGAAATATTTGGGTTATTTTATTTTACTAGTCACAATTACTTTTCTTCTGCAAATGCTGACACTGAATCTAGGCATTAATATACTGAATTACAATGTTCCAAGTTTTCGGCATCAAAAATGACAAGTGTATGCTTTTTTTTCTGTTCTCCGTATATTGTATCTGACAACTTGTCTGGCAATTTGCAGATAGAGTTATTTTTCTTTTAGGGAAGACTCTTTTAGTTTAATATTTTCAAATAATTTCCCAGACCAGAAGTGTTTGAAATGTTCATATTTGGTGTTGAAGATTTTATTTCCTTGCTTTTTTGTTTTATGGGCAGATGAGTGAAAGGATATAGTGAGACTTATTTCTTCACAACAGGGTAAGGAAGAGAAAGAAAATAGCTCAACTTTATATAAAATTAGCCGCTTTTGTCTAAATGGGTGTGGGGAACAGGAGCAGTTCTAGGATTGTTATCCTGGACTAGTTAAAGTGCTTTTACTGAAGGATACAGTTAAGGTATTTTCTTTTTTAAAAAGCATAATGTAAATAAAGGTAGTAAAATTTGCACACATGTTAATCTTTCCCTCATTCTCCATATATATATATATATAGGAGAAAAAAAAAATTCATACTAGTGTGAGACTCTAGCCTGGCAAGTGATTTTGTTACGTCATGATGCCATTAAATACCCCCTTGGGCCCATTATTAAGTTTGTGAAGTTTGAGTGCTATTTCTTCCTGGCTCTCTTTCTTGCATTACAATTAATCACAATTTACAAGATGTGTTATAGAAGTTTTATACAATAAGCAAGAATATAGAACAGCCTGCATATTATATTCATTGTGTATGTAACATCAGGTCTTCCATGTATGTTTCCATTGTATTGAAAGCTGGAAAGATTCAATAGAAAAATATGTATCTCCATTAGTTTGAGTTTTTCGTGTTCATATAGTTAGTAACAGTTAGTGGTAATGTTGCCTGACCCTCTTGGTTATTGGCAGTTTTGTCTTTTCTGTTTAGTTTATTGTGAGATCTGAATGCTCTTGAATATTAAGTTTCATGATGACTGGTTAAATAACATCAATGTTTAGTTGTGTATATTTTATTTTTAAAAAGTAAGCAACAATTTATATAATTCAAATTCTTTTCAATTTCACTAACCAGAAGCATCTTACGATTTTTGACAGGATGACGTCGCCTCGTTTTATAGAATTCGTTTGTAAACACGATGATGTCCTTAAGTGTTTTGTTAACCGGTAAGCTTCAACAAATACGGGCTTTGTAATCCACCCCTCTGCCTGCCCCACCACCAATAAATCAAACTCATTTTTTATTTCTTTCTGAGTTGTATTCTTAGGTTTTTATTGTAACCTGTGTACTAGATGCACTTTAACGGTCCTTCCAAATTCAAGGGAGTGTAGATTAATGATTCAGAAATCAGACTTAGTGAACTCTTGTGCATATTTAAGTGATCTATTTGTAAGATTCTGTGGGATTTTATGAACAATATCTATTTCACAGCACAACAGAATAATTTCTTTAATGGATTCTTTCTTCATGTATGTTCCAAATAAAGGCTTCTCTTTTGAGGCAGATGAAAACTTTCATTCTTCCTCATATGTGTGACTTCTTAAAGGAGTCTAAACCATCTTTTTACAGTTGGATGTTCCCAGAGTTTCTGTGGAGCTGCCTGGTTAATAACCTTGTTCTGTGTGGGGAGCTACTTCTAATCCTCCCATGTTTAACAGATAAGGTATTTGGAAACAAGAGTTAGGAAAAAATGACAGAAGAGTCTGTTGAAACTTTTTCTATATGACTAATTGCATTTTTTTTCTTTATGTAGACTTTTTGTATCATGAAGCAGCATTATTAAATCTCTTAACAGGCTTCTAACCTATTTTTCTTTCAGAAATCCCAAAATAATTTTTGATCACTTTCATTTTCTTCTTGAGTGTCCTGAACTAATGTCCAGATTTATGCACATCATAAAAGCTCAGGTAAATGTCAGAAGATGCTTAGTTACAACTTCTGTGAACATAGAAAATGTGTTTTGCTTAAAAATAATATTTAAGGAAAATCCGTTTGAGGAGGATGGAAGAACTAAGCATGGCCTATAGTGTTTCTGAATCTGGGATGTTGAAAGAAGAGGTGGCAGCCAAATTTCTGTACTAGTAATTCTTTAAAATACATACGTGAGTCCATGTGAGATACCTAATGTTCAATATGTCTTACAAGTCCAGCTTTCAGTTAAACAAAGTTAAATTTCTATTTTTTAACCTATTTGTGCACTTCTAATAGATTAAGCTTTAAAATTATGTACTTTTCCCCTAACTGACTTATATTTTGAGGCAAACCAGAGGATTAATACGCCATTTTTACTTGACATTGCCATAGTTAATAAGTTCCTTTAGTGAAACATTGTGTTGTCTTGTTACCCTTTGCTGTGTTTCCTACCATTTCTTTTTATTTGTTTCCTTTTTTATTCAAGTAAAATCATAAACTCATTTCTCACTTTGACATGGGACATGAATTGAAGATTAAAGAATTACTCTAGGGGAGACCAGACATGGAAATTGAGCAAGCAAGCCCCTGTATGGAAGTCTGCTCCTATACGTAACACTCTACTCTTAGGCATCTGCCATATTTTCATTACTGTGCTGTGTATTTGTTCTATTACAAATGAAGATGGTATTTGGGTGATAATGAGCTATTTGGAAGTCCTTCATTTAGTACACACTGTTTTACTTTTGGTTTGTTCTCCATTAGAAAGATTCCTTTCATTAAAGAAGTTTTGGTGAAGTCCTCTACCCAACCATAACACCCGCTTTCCTCAATAATTTTGGAAAGTCTTTTCCAAAAGCTTTATTTCCTCAACTGTGACCAGTACAGTGTTTTATTTTTAAAGGTACATTGGTTTTAGTAGTCCAGTTCCACTTCTGGGACATGGTGTAGGTGCATTCTTTGGTTGAAATTTGTGTTTTTGAAATTCATTACCTGTGAATAATGAAGAGACCCTGAAAACTGAGACCCTGTTTGTCAAGTTAACTAAATGTATGTGCTGTGAATTGTGATGGATGAGAAAGGCCATACTTATGTCATATCTGTCTTGGAAGAGCTGCAAAATGTCAAACTAAATCCTGAGTCAGGCAAGTTAGAACCTTCTCACTTCCCACCTTCACCACCTCTCTTTTCCTTTGGAAAGTTTCTGGTTCATTTGGGCTGTTTCATATTCCAAGTGAACTTTACAAGTAGAGCTTGTTTATGTCAGTTGTGCTTCTGTGCTCAACTGTGGTTGTGTTACAGAAGCCAGTGACTTATTTCTTACCTAGATGCCTTCACACCCACTCCTGGTCTGTAAGAAGTTTTGTGGTTTTTTTCTCTTGTATGGAATACTTTGATAGCTATTTCTGGTTAACTGGTATCCAGTCTTCCTACATACCCAACTTCAGCAATCACTTAAGGGCATATCTTTTCCTTTCTTCTTCCCAAAATACTGTATATTAATTGAGAAGTATGCATAACTATTTTCCAGTCATGCTTATGAGAGAAGAATTATTCAATGGAATGCATCTATATAAAATGGTTTACACTTTGTTTTGTAGCCATTTAAAGACCGCTGTGAATGGTTCTATGAGCATCTGCATGCTGGGCAGCCAGATTCGGACATGGTGCACAGGCCTGTCAATGAAAATGACATCCTTTTGGTTCACAGAGGTATTGTGTTATAAGTGGAATTAGTGTATCTTTGAAATACATTAAAATATGAGTTAAGATTAAAAAATTAATTGATGCTTTGTATTTAGATTCTATTTTTAGGAGTAGCTGTGAAGTTGTGTCTAAAGCGAATAGTGCAAAACTAAAGCAAGGAATTGCTGTGAGATTTCATGGAGAAGAAGGCATGGTGGGTAAAACTGGGGTTTTTATGGTATTTTCATATGGAAATATTAATTATCTTCCACAAGTATTGTTTTTAACTAAATCCTACTTTAAAATTACTTTAAAAGAAATGCATGTTTAATAAGCATAAATGTTTGTGCAGTGAAGGTTCTCTGTACTAATATGATTTATTCTTTTGACATGCAGGGGCAAGGTGTGGTGCGGGAATGGTTTGATATCTTGTCCAGTGAAATAGTTAACCCTGATTATGCCTTATTTACTCAGTCAGCTGATGGTATGTTTTTGCCTTTTTTTCTCTGCGAATTTTAGAGTGTTGTCTCTTTTAATCCAAAGATTAAAAGATTTTGGATTGTCTCTTTACAATCCAAAAAATGTCACTTAAATAGTTTCAGAATATAAGATGATTACTTTTTGAAAGCAACACTGACAGAATCGATCTCATGTATAGAGGAATGATCTCTTAATTGTTTTCATAAGAATATATGAAATATTTTACTTCATTTGAAGTTTCCTTTTCTTCTATAAAAGGAGAGCAACTCATTGCTTTTAATGAGTCAGTGCTGTTTCTGCCTGGTAGTAGAAGGACATAACACTTTGAGAGCAGTATATCAAGAGTTTTCCCTTCTGCATCTGCAAGGGAACTATGGAGGTGTTCCTCTATTTCCTTTTAGAAATCCATAAATTCATTCAGCTGATTTTTGTTCTAAACCAGATGTTGATCTCCACAGGTCTTCTTTGCATTTGACTTTTTGTCTTTTGGGTTCTTCATATAGAGCAAGTCTTTATCCATAAAAGATTTCACATCATCATCATCAGTGGTGTTTTGTTTTCTACCTTACAATGTCTTGTGAAGTGACAAGGGAGTCAGTCAACAGTAGAAGCATTGGTTATTTCATGAAAGCTAAAGGGAAAAGTTCAGGGATGTTTGTTTGAGGTAGTCTTTTCCAAGGAGACCAGGACTGGACTGCATCTGGCTGGAGAAAGATGAAAGAAGGTAGATACATTCTGATCCCTTCCTTTGAGCATGTTCACAAGCAAAAGCATGATAGAAGCAAAGATCATTAGAGTGAGAAAAAAATGCCTGTAGCAATATGCTAAGATGGAGGACCACATTTAGCAGTTCATAATTACGCTTTTGTTGATGTTAATGATTTCAGTGGTGCCTTGGAGAGTGGCTAAGCAGTTACTGTAGTAGTAGGATTTCATTACATTCTAATATATTTCTTTCTGAAATCTTCGTTGTGTAAACAAAAAAAAACCCCAAACAAGCTTCTATAACCCAAAAATAAAACTATTGCAGGGGTTTCAGATGCTCAGTGTATTTGACAAATAAAAACTTCACTTGGAAAAAGGCATACTGAAACATGGTTATCTCTGTTTTATAGGAACAACTTTCCAGCCCAACAGCAACTCTTCTGTAAATCCAGATCATTTGAACTACTTCCGTTTTGCGGGCCAGATCCTTGGGCTAGCTCTGAATCACAGGCAGCTGGTGAACATCTACTTCACGAGATCATTCTACAAACATATTCTCGGTATGGTTGTATTAAAATCCTGTTTATTATTAAGAACAGTTGTCTGAGCACTAAACCTTTTTTTACTTTTTGTTTGTGTTAAAAGTGAAAAAAGTGTTGGAAATTAATGTCTTGCTAGTCTTTTATGTACATCAGAGTCACAACATAATATGGCAGTAATTGCCATTCCAGTATGAGTCTCACTAGGAGCTATTGTAGTTGCAAAATATAAAAGTACATTAGCAAAACCGTGTGGGAATCTTACACAGTTAGCAACTTCTTTAAAAATAACTAGTCTTTATATTTGAATATGAATCTTAAATTAAAAGCAAGAACGGCATCATCACTCTGTCTAAAGCCTGATCATGTAATTTAGTTGTCTTAAGTATTGCTGACTGGGATTGCCTGAAAGGCAGACCAGTGCAACCAATTGGTTTTGTGGTCTATTGAATTCTTTGTATCACAGCTGAGAAATTCATCTATCCTGCTGTATAGTGTAATTCTTGAGAAATTAAAATAATTGTTCCCTGGTTAACTGTCAACAGGCTTACAAAGGTGAGAATGCTTGTGAACTTTGGAAATCCAAAGTCTATCAGGCATTCTTTATTATGCCTGAAGTTCCTCAGTCGTGTTATGTTTTCACAAACTGAAGCCATACTGTCACAATCTTCCACGTCTACCCACTCCAGTAAATACTGCTTATTTCTTGAAATAGTGTTTTGGAACTAATGCAGGTTCATCCTGTCTCCTTAGTGAGGAAAGTTAATTCATATGCTTTTACTGTAGCATTCAAGAGGATTGGTCAGAAGTCTTTATAAAAATGTGACTGGTTTTTTTAGTAGAGGTGAACCTGTGTTACCTGGTACTATCTGTGTTCTAGGGCTCTTCTCTGCTCTCCGTTGTGCCTCTTGATTGTTGAACATGATGCCCCTCCTCTGCCTTGTCATGAAGAAACTTTTCTTGCATGAATGTGATGGAAGGGCAAATTCCCTGTGCATTCTTACTACTCCTTTATGTACATAAATTTGGTTGCTGCTGCATGCGAAATTTCTTTTGTGTTCAACTGGTATTCTTTGATCTAATTTGGAAGTATAAGGTAGCTTGATGGTTTTCTGTAATCATTTTGTCTACCTGCAGTCTTCTGTGATACTTGCTGAGGACAGATCAACCCTTAATTTCAAGTTTACTGTTTTTCTTCCCTGAAAGTGCTCAGGCAACACTCTTCCAGTTTGTTCATGGTGCAGTCTCAATCGATTATCTTTGTCAAGGCCTTCACAGAGAGTATTTTACTACTCTTCCTTAGTACTGCTTTCTGCTGCAGGAGAGTGACTCTGTTCTGGGCAAGGGGCAGTGGAGGATAGCCAGTCTGAAGCAGCACCATGTTGGCAATGCTTCCTACTCATTGATCTTTACATAGGAAAGTGGCTCGTGAGTAGAAGTATCCATTGTATGGCACAACTTGTTAATGACTTAAGGCTTGGCCTCTGACATCAAGAGATTCCTCTGAGTGACCAGAAGAATTGTGAATGGTTTGGGTTGGAAGGGATCTTAAAGGTACCTTGGGCAGATACACCTTCCACTAGACCAGGTTGCCCAAAGCCCCATCCAACCTGGCCTTGAACACTTTCAGGGATGGGGCATTCACAGCTGCTCTGGACAGCATGTTCCAGTGCTCCACCACCGTCACAGTACAGAATTTCTTCCTAATAGCTAATCTAAACCTGCCCTCTTTCAGCTTAAGGCCATTCCCCCTTGTCACTATTTGCTGTTGTGAAAAATCTCTCTAGCTCTCCTGTAGCCCCCTTCTGGTACTGGAAGCTGCCCTAAGGTCTCCCTGGAGCTTTCTCTTCTCCACACTGAACAACCCCAACTCTTTCACAGCCTGGCTTCATAGGAAGTGAGCTCCAGCCCTCTGATCATCTTTGTGGCCCTGCTCTGGACTTGCTCCAACAGGTCCATGTCCTGCCTATGTTGAGGGCCCCAGAGCTGGATGCAGTATTCCAGATGGGTTTTTATGAGAGCAGAGTGACAGAATCACTTCCTTTGACCCAATGGTCACGCTTTGTTCGTTGCAGCCCAGGATATGGTTATGAATAATGCTCACAGACTAATCTCCATGTGATGTGTTCTCAAAAAAGAAAAACCTGTTTTTCTGCTGTTCACTGACACCTTGAGAATAGTGAAGTGTTACTCTTGTCACTTCTTTTGAAATTGAGTACTAAAGAATTTGGGTTCCCTACTAGTTTGACTTGTGATGATATACTTGATTTGTTGGTTTCTGAATTGACAAGATGACCTATTAGTTACTATTTTATTTTTTTCACTTTGCTAGAGTAACCAATTGCAAATCAACAAGTCTGGAGTCTCTGTTAATAAGATCTCTTCAGTCTGAGTAAGGTCTTGTCATTCTGTTAAACAGGCATCCTGGAACTTTATAGAGGTTTGGACACATTCAACTTGTTTAAGTTCAAAAGGTTCACAGTGTTTTATCATTTCTTACTTACCAGACACAGAGAACTGGAAAAATTAGACCTCTCCTTCCCAGAGTAGCTGCATTTTCTGCCTCAATCGCAGTAGTTTATTTAAACCTTTTCAAGGCCTTTTCCATCAGGTTTATGCATCTTCTATTTTCTTGCTTAAGAAATCAGATTTGTGCAGCAGCAGATGCTCCTGAGGGGTTTTTGTTTAATTTTTGTTTCAGGTTCAGCTCTGGGTTATCCTGTTTTTCATGCCAAATGCAAGTAACCAGGTTACAGAAATACGAATTCCCTTCAGCTACTTGTCAGGCCTTAAGTAAAGGAATATGAAATCTTTTGCAGTCTGAGACTGTTTCTATTCCCTTGGTTTCTCACCTTGCACTGAGATCCTTGTTTTCTGTCGTCTATCCATCTGTTGATGGCACTGAAACTTCACCAGTTGTGAGGTAAGACCTTCTGTCACTGAGGAACAGTGTGAACCTTTTTCAAAGAAACTCCTCTTTTTAGTCAACAGACAGGATGTGGAAGTGCCTTAATTAAAAGCTGAAACCTGTATGAACAAACGTGGCTACTTTTTTGAGACTCAGGTGGGTGCATCACCTTTTTTCACTGGTGAAATATCTGGTAGGCAAGGAAAAATGGCCAGCTTAGGTGATGATCCAGCTAACACACAACGAATGTGCTTTATAAGGTGTAGGATGTGTAGCATGCATAATTTTGTGTTTGTGTGCTGCGAAATCAAACATTATTCTGTAGGTCTGCCTGTTTATTAAGGCTGCACTCTATTACAGATGTAGCACTGGCAGTCGTACAGTCAGAAATTAATAAGGCCTCTTAGGTTTGCTTTTCTCACTCTTCTTATCTGTCTGCCTCCTGCCTAAGCGGGAGAGAAGTTTCTCTAGTGCTCTTTTCCAGTTTGTATGTTTTTTAAGGAACCAATTACTTTTCAGTTTTTGGAAAGGAAATTTTCACCTCCAACCCACAAAGACAGATAGCAAAATAAATTCTTAACTATGCTATCTGCCGTTAGACTTCAGTCTGTTCTTTCACAGTATAGTAGAAAGTAGTTCTTGAAATGATATAAACAAAAGTGGAAATCAATTTCTGGGTCAGTGTATTTTGAACTGGAGGCCTTAAATCCTTGAATACTTAATGAGCTTGTCTCAGAGCTTACCTATACTATCTTTTTGAAGCTCTGTGTTGCATGGAAATACTTGCTTATCACAATTATGCTAAGATTTCTCTTATCTTTTCAACCTGCAGGTGCCTTAAGGGAATACAAGAGAAAGATGCATAGTATTTCATGGGATTCAAATTTTGTCCCGATAAATCTGATGGAGTTTCTTTATAACTGCTTGCTTGAGCCTGTGGTAAAATATCTGTCAAGCAAATGAGTGAGCTTAGTGCTTTGGTCTCACAATATGCTGACTATGAGTGTACTCTCATCATAACACTCCAGTTGAGTTTCTTTTCTAAAGTTGGAGTCTCTGCTTCCTACTTTTCAGTCTTCTTTTCCCATGTTTAGCTTATATCCTTCAGAGACATTATTTCCACATTTCATACATGAAAGGCACATATGCTTGCTAGTTGGCAAAAGCGAAAGTCCTAGAGTAACTACTAGACAGCTGTTGGATTTTTTTTTTCTGAGAGATGTGATATTTAATTAGTAAGTTATCTTCAGTTACTATCTTAGTAATTTTCTTGAACTGGAGTGTTGCTTGATTTTACTAGAAAAACAATGCCTTACAGCTTCTATACGCACCATTTCAGTACTAGTCAGCTCTTCCAGGGAAATACTGTAACAGTTTTTGCACTTAGATTCCAATGGTGGCTGTTGACCTTTGAATTTTGTGTTACTCTGGGGTACTGTGTCTGCAGTCTGTAGTGTGCCAGGGCTCCTGCTAATAGCACCCTATTGACACTGCACAATGCACAGAGGATGGTGAAGCAAAGACAGTACTTCGTAATAACTTGCCTTTCTCTGAATCTACTGCCACCCTCATCCCCTGCACCTTTTCCCAGATATGTATGTGTCCTATTAGAGTTAAAGTATCTATCATGACAGAGCTAAAGTAATTGGTTTTGCTTTCTTGTGTAGTGAAGATAGTAGCTCTCTTGTATAAACTCAGGGTCACCTTGTTCTGGGCACATTTGCTCAAATGCGTTTGAGTGCCATGTCTGTGAAGAGGCTGTAAATAGGCAGTTTCTGTACTTGGATAAAAGTCAAACTTCTAGCCACTCTCCTGCTAATGCTTCTAAATGACTTGCAAGTTCAGTTTGAAAATGTAAAATTCCTATAAATAATTTTTTTAACTCTATAATAGATCTCATTTAAATCATGATTAAAAAAGAAGAAAACTGGAGAGCAGAAGAGTATTCTGACTATAGGAAGGTTGTCTTCTCTCCAAGTAATGCTCTGGGGGCAAATATATTATTGTAGAGAAATACAGTATTTGAATTTCTAAAAGGTATGTAGAAGACTTGAAGACTTAGTAGGAAACATCTAACATTGGATGTTTGGTACGGTTAGGGGCTGTTACTGAAATCCATTAGCGACTTAAAATTGTGCAAGTTGTTTTTGCCTGATTCTTATGTCATTTGTTTCGCTAGGAAGAAAAACTCAATGAGGAAACTTGATTCTGTAATATTTTAAAAATGTAGTAAGTACAGTTCTGCTGTAGTTATTAACAGTGGAATCCTTTTTCCCTTTTCCTTTTCCTGCATTATTCTGGTTTTTCTCTAGAGGGCATTCTTCTACCATATATCCTATTTATTTGAGCATTTTTGTCTCTTTGTTTTTTTTTCCCCCACTAGGTATACCTGTAAATTATCAGGATGTAGCATCTATTGATCCAGAGTACGCAAAGAACTTACAATGGATTTTAGATAATGATATCAGTGATCTGGGTTTAGAGCTGACCTTCTCTGTTGAGACTGATGTGTTTGGAGCAATGGAAGAAGTGCCATTGAAGCCCGGGGGTGCAAGTATACTTGTTACACAGGAAAACAAGGTGAGTATACAGGTTTATTCAGAAGTTGATAATATAAGAAAAGTAACTGGACTGACTTTCTTACTGGAGGTATAAGTGTATACCCATTTTGAAGGAAACACAAAAAAATTAAAAAGCTGCCAATACTCTTCCCCCTTTTTCTGAGTGTAGCACCTTATATAGAAGTAGTGCTTTCTGAAGTCTTTAAAAGAGTTCAGGTTTGATGTTCCTTCTGACAGAACTGTGGAAGGGAAACTTCAAATGAGGGGCTTATTTTAAAGGTTACAAATATTCCTGAAGTTAAGTCACTGGTCTATATACCAGAAAGGTATAGCAGTAGGAATTGCTAAAAGTAAAACTGTAGTTAATGTTGCAAAGTGTGCTGCCTGCTAGGGCAGTCTGTGGCGCTGGATTGCTCTACATTAACATGCAGATAATGGACAGAGTAAAAGGTTGCAGGAAGCTTTTTCAGCCATTTGCAAGTCACTTGGTGCATATGGAAATAATCTTTTTAATATACTTTACCAGTAACAGGTTGGAAAGCCCCCAGTTCCGTGCAGCATTAGTTAAAAAAAAAAGAAATGTGGAAAAACACAGCCAGATTTTGAAAATAATCTAGAAATTAAGATCAGCATCAGTTTAAATTGAATTCTGCAATTGCTGACTAAACAGCTTTGAGTAGCCGTAGGAATTTTATGGGTAGACCTGCAATTTTTTGTAGCACTAATTGTTGATGCTGATGTCTGCTTTGTGTTTTGATTTTTGTTTGTGTTGGGCTGGTTTAGCCCATTCTGTGTTCTCATAGAGTATTTGGCTGCACCAGTGGTGTCAGGAGCTGCTGCACTGGGAAACAGCCGCTTGGTGTCAGTGTTTGTTGCAGTGACATTTCAGTTTGTGTTGGAGCAATTGGCACTGGATTCTTGTATCCTTAATCGTAATTTTCATTAAGGCAGAGTGACATTCCAGTAACAGGAATACATATTATTTGCCTGATTCTGCAATGTTTCCTGCAATACAGTCATTCATGAAAGAAAACAGATGGTAAAACAAGTCTAATTGTGAAGGCAGTGAATGTTTAAATTCTCTATTGTCTGTTGGAGAAAGCAAAGATATTGATTCTTGTTTCTGGACAGTCTTAGCTTCGCAGTGTATAAAGAAGATGTATTTGGCATGAATTGTAGTTTCATAACAACTATTTCAAACCTGTTGTTAATTAGCATGAAATGAGAAGTTTGCCTGCATGAGAGTACTACCCATTAGTAGCTTAAATTGCTCCCTTAAATTTAGAGTTGGGGCACAGACTAAAAAGAGTGGTTGAAAATATGTAGAGCAGATGCCTCCATATTCTGTGGAGCCCAGCTGTGGCAGGAGGGGATGAGAGTTTGTGTAGCATTTATTTGGAAGGTGAAAAGAAATAGATGGCTCTGGTGTTAGGTTTGAAACTATTAATATTAATTGATTTTTTTGAATTTGAAGCTGCAAAATGTGAAGTCAAAAGCCGTCTGTAAGTTGGCACTGCCTCTTGTTCGCTGGCAAAGTTGTTGACAGTGGCCAAGTGGTTGAAAATTGTAGATCTCTGTTTTAATGGTGTTAGGAGATTTTTTCCAGTTTCTTTCATGTGATGTGATTTTGCAGTATGTTTTAGCTTAGCTGTTCTATCATTTTGTATCGGAATGCATCTACTTTATATATATATATATATAAACTAATCTTTTTTTTCCTGCAAGTTATCTTTTTTTCTGCCTTTACCCAAGGAATAAAAGATCACTCTTTAAAACTAACTGTATTTGCTATGCCTCTGGGAGAAGAAAATTCAGCTTTCAGAAGAATGTGCTGTGTATGCACACTAGCAGATTACCTGTTTGAAGGATAGCTTTTTTAAAATGAAATTGAGTGAATCCTTATTCCTTAAAAAACCCTGAAACAATAAAGCCACAAAAAAACCCCATCCCAAAACCAAAACAAAACATGAACATCCCCCCACACCCCCCTCGCCCCTGCACAAACACCCAAACAGTCCATCTCTCCCACTGAAAACTGAAACAGAGTAAATACACCAGTAGTAAGAGCTATTTGTAAAAAATTATTTTCTTTGAACAAAGGAATTTTCATTTCTAACATCATCTGTATAATAGGTGAATGGTTGTGGGACCATTTGATGCAAATATTCATGTCTTGCATTGTCCGGGTAGCAGCCAGCTGAAGTATCAGTTGTAGCTGTTGTTCAACTGCCTTTTGTCATGGTAAAGGAGAGACTTCAAAGGGAAAAGTCAGGCTGTGTCCAGTGTCAGTACTATGCATTTGTCTTTGTTCTTTGCTGTGTGTGTTTTTTGCAGCTTTCTACTTTTTAGGAAAAAAATAAAATTAGAACTAGTCAAAGTTTAACTATGTCTTATCAAAGAATGGTGCAAATCTCCACAATCCCATGGCTTTCTGTGTTCTCCTGGGACTTGTCTATCTGAGCTTGATGTGCTGTTCAGGAGTAAAAAATTATGCATTTTTTTTCAAGGCAGCTTTGGAATCGAGCTACTTTCTGAATCTGAACGTTGTCATAAACACTGATCCTTGTCTCAGAGTATATGGGTTTGTGAAATCGAGGAAGCATGATCTCTGCTTTATTTACCTCAAAGGAAAATACAGAATAACCCTCACCCCAACTAGACGTTATCATCATATTTGCGATGCCCATCTAATGTGTGTTCAGTCAAATCTCCCATCTTAAAAAAAGGCTGGATGGTACCTTTTATGCACTGTGTAGGAATGCATATGTACATCTGAAAATATGTGGAGATTTCTGTTTGGTAATGTGCTCCTAAGGCTTCTGAGAGGAATAAAATGTAAATTAAGTGAACAGAGAGAAAAACAAATTGACCAGGTTTTTTACTGACATATATTATGTAAATTCTATGTTACAGGTCTTTTGTCATGTGTCAGCGCTGATAGTCAGGATACTTGGCTGTTCCAGGCTATTTAAAACATTTCTTGTTGTACCTAAAGTGCAGCAACTGCTTTCTTTCATAATTAAAGTGTTCAGTGTAGTATTTTTGTAATACAGAAAATAATTTTTTTTTAAATGGATTTTTTAAAACTAAGGTTGTGAATTTTTCTTTCTACAACCCTATATTCTGAATAGCCTAATTTATGTCACAGCAGTTTAAGAGATGTAAACCAAGCATTTCTGAACATTGAATAAGACAGGTGTTAACATTATTTCAGATCCTGATAATGCAATAAGCTCTGATTTCTTCTGTATTCAGAGACTGACTTTTGTCTAGTACAGTTAATCTCCTTTGGCTACCCCTCACTCCTTAGAGAAGGGAGTCTTCACCTCCACCGGCAGTAGAAACAACCTGTGGAGATTTCTAGATTGAAAGTAGATTTTTGGGAACAATTCTGCAGTTGAAGATATGATTAGGTCATGTTCTTCAGGGCACTTCACAAATCAATTGTCTTTTCACTCTAATAAAATGGTAGTAATACATTTAAAAATACCTTCCAACTGCAAAGCAAATGACAACCCCTCTGTACATCTGTGAATAGAAGGAGCTGTCTTTGAAAAAGACCCTTCAGTTTTGAAATATTTCATACTTCATTCTGTTTTCCTGAAAGGGAGGGAAAAAAAAGTGTTTGGTTGCTTTTGTTCAGATTCAGAACCTAAAAGTTCAGTTGAAGTTTTTTAAAATTAGAAATCAAAGTGGTATTTTTATAAGAGTATTATCTTGGAGGAATCTGATAGTTGGTTTAATTGGGAGATACGTTTCATTATTTTCTTATTAAAAGCATGATAAGGAAATAAAAGCATTTCTTTGAACTGAGTACCATAAATAATCTAGGAATAAATTTTGTTTTCAAGTAGGAAACTTTTTTCTTAAGTAAAGAAACTTTATTAGATGGGTGTACTTTTGTCAGAGTAAATGAGACATGTTTATAGAACTTTAATGTAGGTACTTTTGCCTGTCTCCTTCTGAAAACCTTCCTCCATTAACGCCTCCGAGGCTTTTGTGTTCTCAACAAAAGGGAAGTTCTGGTGGATTCCTTTTCTAGTTGGCATCTTTTAAAGGGAACAGAGCCTCCAGATTGCTAAAATATGGTATAGTCTATTCCTATGGCTATGGTAAAAATTATTTTCTGGTGTTTTTCCTTTTTAAAAACTAAGGAGATTTTTAAGGCTTTCTTTAACAAAACTGAAATTCTTATTAGGACCACAAAGCTTGCAGGGGGTAAGTAGTATATTCTGTTAGACTTGCAGAGATAGGGGGGAAAGCAAGATAGCTTTTTGGCTCACAAATATTCCTTCAGAAGTTTACCCTTTTTCCTGAATTATGTCAGTTTGCTTAATAGAATATTTTTCTTTACAAACCTTGACATGTATATGTGCTTAGTTGAGCACAATTTTGGTTGTACTAGATGGCAGGTGTGACAACTTAAGTTTTATTCACTTCCTTTATCTTGGTCGAAGTCCCTGTTTTTTGACTGTGTTATGTAAAAATTTAAACTCTTCTGTTTTGAAATTACCTTTGAAGGAAGGAAGGGGGAAGAGTAGAAGTGACTCAAAATATGGAGGGGTCCTCTGAATTATTTGGGTTGCTTCCATATGAAAAATGCCTCTTACTATCTTACAGCAGATGAGATTTGTAATGTATGGATGACTGCATTTGTGTGTATGAGTTTGTACAAGGGCTGTGTTTTTGCTGTGGTGTATCTTAATGTCATTTTCTGCATTGCAGGCTGAGTATGTCCAGCTTGTGACAGAACTTAGAATGACAAGAGCCATTCAGCCTCAGATAAATGCCTTTTTACAGGGCTTCCATATGTTCATTCCACCATCCTTGATCCAGCTTTTTGATGAATATGAACTGGTAAGGAAAAAATGCCTATATATCTTTAAATACATTGTTCAGCATACTAATCAGCAGTGTAATAATGTAGAAGTAAAGGTCAGTAATCACAAACATTTTGTAGCTTTCAGTTTGGTTTTGCTTCCTGGGCATTTATCAATGAGGATCCCATTATGCATATATTCCTGTTTTTAATAGTTACTCAGAATTACCATCTTCTTGGAATGGGATAGATTCACTTGGCAGTGATAAATGCCTTGAATTTGTGATTTCAGTATAAATCTGGATGTTGTGGCCTTTAAGCCTTTTTATATTTTCCTTGAGGACAGAAGTCCTTTAAAAGTAAGGAGATGCTGTCTATTGTCTTTACTTTTTCTGAGTCACAGAATCAAACTTCAGTTTTTGTTGGTGGTTTGATCTTCTGTAAACCAATGCATCTCAAGTTTCGTCTCAAGTCGTGCCAAAACTCAGAGCTTTTTTCTTTCAACTTTGGCAATAATTTTTCTCTCCTGATACAGCATACTGACATTATCAGCTCACGTGAAGTTACATGACTTCAAGAATCTTCATGTATTTAAATTTAGTCTTAGGTTCTGTAAGGTTGCAACTAAACAGAAAAAGCACTGTAATTTTTCTACTTCTTAAAGCACTGCTTTTCAAAAGAGTGTAAACTCTTGAAATTAATGGTTAATCAGCAGGACTAATCACAATGTGTGCTTCTTCCGAAGGAGCTTTTATTGTCTGGTATGCCAGAAATTGATGTGAATGACTGGTTAAAAAATACAGAATACACCAGTGGCTATGAGAGAGGAGACCAAGTTATTCAGGTGAATTTGTTTTTTTATTTTTTTTAAAATAATGTAGACTTTATTTTAATCTAAGAAAGGCGATTTTGTTGTTGTCTTTATCTGTGGGTGTTTATGGAAGCTTATTTTGGCTGAAATTTGTGGGATTTTTTTAAATTGTATATTCCTACATTAAATAACTTAAATATGTATTAATCTCATATGAAAATTTCCATAATTTAAGTAAATGATGGGCAAATATTCCATTTATTGTTTTATCATGGTATTTTGAAGTACTGCAAGTATTTAATGCAAAATCCAAACTAACTTATTTTTTATCTAGTGGTTCTGGGATGTGGTGGAAGAACTAACTCAGGAAGAGAGAGTACTACTATTACAGTTTGTTACTGGCAGGTGAGAGTCTCTTCTGTAAGAATATATTATTTATATATTCTGAAATAAGTCAAGAAACTTGAGATTACCATAGAAGACTGTGTAGCTAGAAACTGTTTTGCATACTTCGGTGTTCTATATGTTGATCAAAGTAGACAAAGTCTGTGTTAATACTTTGGCTGCTGATGTTGTCTGCAAAACAATTGATTACATATTTATTATATTTGACTACCTTGCAAGAGGCCTTTGTTGCTGTCCAGGCAATTTTTAACAAGGCTATAGTGAATTTAATTGCATTTTATATTTTTCTTCCTGTTGCATATTTATGTGACTCTAGGCTTCCCCAGTAATCAATAGAGGCTGTAATATATGAGATAACTAGGTATCACTTCGGTTAGTGTAAACAGAACATCCTTCTCCTAAAGCTGTGTTGAATTTAATATTAGTGCAATGTGCCAAGATAAGTGAAGATGTAACCTTATGCAAGACTGTTTGCGTTATATAGGTTTTCTGTCCTAAATTCTATTTGTTCTCTAGGGAAAGCCACTTTTATTTCCATTATGGTTTCGGGGCAGCAAGGGAAGGTTTTGAGCAGTATATGCTCCTGTGAGCTGGGTGAGTTACCGAGCTTGTGTGTACAGACATTTCACAAATGGGATCCCTAGAGATAGATGTGGCACCTGAGCTGTGCAATCCAGTCTTTTTCTGATGGTAGGCAGAGATCACACCATCTTCTTACTTTGATGTTCACTGACCTTTTGTGTATAAGTTTTGTGGTTAAGCAATGATAAAATACAAATTAAGATCATCAAAACTTGCCTTTTATATTAAGGAATTTCACAGTCACAGATGTATCATCAAATGGCACAGTCTTTAAATTCTATTAGTTTCACCTGATTTATTACGAATTTCCTTGGTTGTAGGAATCATGGACTGTTTAAGAAGCTAGCTTTATGCACACTGATCATTTTGTTCTCTGAAGAAATGATTCCTGCAGTTCTAACTGCACATGTTGCGTGCCAACTGCTGGTCTTTGATTTTTAGTAGATGAGTCCATTTCTAAATCTAGACAGCAAATAAAAATCTTTAGGATGTAAGGTCATGTTTCAAATGCATCTTAAAACCTTCCAAATGGTACTGAAGTGGCATTCACTATTTTCATGGCATTTGGGATAATATACTGGATTCTAAGGGACACTTTCTATCAGGTAAACAATTACATTGTTTGATTGATGTGTTTCAGCAGCATTTGTTTTGGTCACAGGTCACCTATTGTCTTGTTCTTACCCATTTGGTTAGTAGGAGAGAAATTTCTGGTGTGGCTTTTAAGAACTCTGGGCTGGAATTGAAAAACAATTTGCCTTTTTTTTTTTTCCTGTGTCAGGTAGTAGGAACCCTTTGTTTTTGGTTTTTTTTTTTCAGTGATTGAAATGCAATAGGTATATTTTTCCATAAAAATTTAACTTTTGAAAGTTACCTCTAATAGTGATGTACAGCTGGCATTTTTGCACATAAATCCCCAGACAATCCTAGTTTCTGGGCATGGAAGATTTAGATGCTGACTTACCTGTGAGCTAAAAGGAAAAAGCTTTCCAAGACAACATTATTTGGGTAAAGTAGAGAAGAGTTCTTTTACTTATAGGCCTTTAGGGGTACAGAATATAAAGGAGTATAAAAGAGTATATAAAGTATAAAAAGAGTATAAAAGAGTACAACACGTGTTGACAAGTAACAGATAGAAAAGACCGATGCTAGGATTGAACTCATGGCCTCAGGAATACCATGTGAGCTCTTTTCCAAGCACCACCACTTCAAAACGCGCAGAGTAATTTAATCATCCCTCTCATTCTGGCTGAACCTGTACCCAGCCACCCCCTGAGCTGCTCTGCTGTGTCTTTAGTGAAACAAACAAGAAACAACAACCTGCCCCTCCCAGGTGAAAGACCCTTTCACCCACAGGCTGGGNCCAGCCAACCCCTGAGCCACTCTGCCACCTCTTACCAGAGCAAACAAGGGACAACAACCTGCCCCTCCCAGGTGAAAGACCGTTTGACCCACAGGCTGGGAACTCTGACTCTTGCAACAACTGGGCCCAAGTCAGCTCACCTGCCAACTCACTATAAACAAGGGAGAAACTCCCTTTTGCAGCTGCTTCCCTGCAGTGCTCAGCTACCCCAGCAGCTCCTGCTGGTACCCAGTTCCCATTACCAATCTCATCTTCCTTCAAGCAGGACTCGAAGTTCTTGAGGTCTGTCCTGGGAGAACAAGGAAGGGGAAACATCTCCCTCCACCTTAGGAGAGCAAGGGAGAAGCTGTTCTTTGCAAGCAGAAGCCATGTTGAGCATTTCTGAGCTCTTCCCCCTGCCTTTTGGGGAGGGGAGCACAGGGCGCACCACACGAGGCTGGGAAGCAGAGAGCAAGGCAGGCACGCACATAGAGGGCCTGTGTGTGTGTGAGAGAATGTCAACAGGGTGCGAGAGCTGTGCAAAGCTCGCCATCTAGGTGGCAGCGTACTAATTTTATAACCATACTCAATTATCATATCTAAAGGTTGCATCCAATCTAAGAAATGTCCATACCCAGAACTTCCCTTGGTTCCACCCCGTTGCACACCTGTCCTAGAATTGAGTTGGAGGTCTTAAGACCCCTTACTTCATTCTTTATCATCATCTTCACGCCCCTTTTCCCTTATGGGAGCTTCTCCAAGGTTGCTGGGCTTTGCTTGCTTGTTTTGACTAGCATGGTATATAATTGTCTTAGCGCTGGTATGTTTCCCAGGCATGGTGTTCCAGCTATTATCTGACCCTTTAGACAGCTAGCACTGGGTTAGAGGCTACTACCTACTCTAAATGCAAGAAACTACATAGCTGTATAAAAATCTACAAATACATGAAAACCCTAAGGCATCAGGGCCAATACTTTTAAGTGAAATTTCCCACTAGAAGTGTACCTGATTTCAAACTATGAACTTTTTCTGGCCTTTCATTTTCTTCCTGAAGAATTTGTTTCTTTATAATGGTTGACAGGCTATATTCAAAATCTTCATGGTTTGTTTCCATTTCCCTTTAATCTCTGCACATTCACTTACTTGATTTTCTGTGTGTGTGTGAAGTGGAACTGTTCTTTATTTCCAATCAAAGACTATGAAATTAATCTAGTGAATTAAATAAAACAATTGCATTTATGATTGTCTTCAGTGTTTCTCTGATATCCCTAATTATTTCTTAAATTTTGCCTTTTGTCTTCTTTCCCCATTCTTACATCACGTTCTCTTCAATGTAATGAAGTCCTGCATTGGTAGTTTCAGTGGAGATGCCATTGCATTTATCATTATTACCAATTTTGAGATGTTTTTTAACAGTAGTTGTCATGAGCAAAGTTTTAATGCATCTGGCAGTCTTAGCACACTCAAGAAAAGACCTAAATATTTTTGTGCCTCATGTCTGAAAGTTTACTTATGCACCAGCTACTCTTTCTCAGCTGACAGCTGCTTGAGATTGTATCATCAATTCTACATGCTTTTACTTATTTTTTTCCCCTTCTTGATATGTTTGGTATTTATAATAGTATTTGGCCAAATTATTCTTAATTATCTGTTGGCAACTTTTGATGAGGTTTTTAGTGAACAGTTGGAGTGAGATGTTGATAGTTTGATAAATTCTATATGATAAATTCTACTTTATTGGTATTCTACAGGTATAAAGATTGCTGTTTAATTTCTTTGGCGACCATAGTTTTTGTTGAGCAATAAGCAATATGCTTATGCTATTTTCAGGGAAATTCAGCATAGTGTTAAATATGAAACATATATTTGCCTACTGTTATAAAAGTGTAACAAAATATAAGGAAAACACTCTTCTGCTGCAGTCTTTTCATTTCAAGTAAATTTATGCAAAACCTGTCAGTGGAAAAATAGGTAGAAAAGTTAGGATTCAGATATAAAATTATACATTATAAATGTTGAAATTTCCAAAGCTATGAAATTATATTGTTGCTCTTGCTGAAAACTATTTTCACATGCAGTAGAAGAGGTAAGATATTGTGATTTTTTTTTTTTTGGCATGTATTTGAAAGGTTTTTCTTTACTGTATTGGCAGTGTTTTGTTTGGAGAGAAAACTCATTTCTTGGAGGTGTAAATTGGCAGCCATCTGTTACTTTTAAATGTTCAAAGCCCTGATCATACTATACAATTTTGACCTGTTGTATGGAAAATATTAAAATAAGTTACATTGCAAAAACTTCTAGTGAATAGTGGACCGAATGAGAAACTTTCAGCAGTTAGGTCTGTGTTTTATCATTGATTTGAACATGGAATGTCAAAGGGGAGAAAAAGTCACTGCAGGGGAGGCAGCACTGTATTGGAATGTGAGCCAAAACTACGGTATAACAGTGCGGCTGTAAAATCTTTACAACTCTTCTGAACTGTTGCTGTGAGCACGATTCCATTTGTGTCAGAAATAATATGCTGCAAATGATCACCATTTCTCTCCATGGTGGTTGTCTTGTATACCAGTGTTAGAACTATATTCCCAACATTGCTGTTATTAAGCTAGGTGATACATAGTTATATGTTGGATACTGTAACTAGTTCTTAAAGGTATGTTTAGGTAGTACTACTGTGAGTGGTGTCCTAGCTCCTTCACATTTAGCAGTAGCAACCTTTACTCTTGCATTTTTGCCAAGTAGTTCTACTGTGAGTGAAAACATTTTTCTTACTCCAGTTTTTGCAGTCACTTTATTTAGTGAATGTGGGAGCATTGTTTTTAATATAAGCACCTGTAACCCAGAATTGTAACAGCTTTACATATTTTATTGAAGGTTTATTTTGTTTTATCAGATTCTTTCTTTGCTAGCAACAAAGTCACAGGTGAGCTGACTTTAGAAGGGACTTCTGGAGATTAAGATTTTCACAGAATATTCTGAGTTGGGAGTCACAAGGATCACCAAGTCCATCTCTAAAGTGAATGGCCCATACTGGGATCAAACCCATCACCTTGGTTTTATTGGCACCATTCTTTAACCAGCTGAGCTCGTCTCAGATTGACTGATCCAACATCATGTTGAGAACAGGGTTGGGTAGAGCTGGATACTCAAGATCTTGTCCAGACAGGTTTTAACTGACTCCAGGAGTGCTGACCCCTTAACGTCTCTGAACAGCTTGTACAAGTGTTTGACCACCTCACAGTAAAAAAGTTTTTCTTATATTTAAATTGAAATTTTCTGGACTTCAATTTGTGCCCATTGCCTCTTTTTCTGTAACTGGGGACCACTGGGTGCTTCATCTTATTTATTCCTTTCTTTAGGTATTTACACATTGAACAGGTTGCCTGAGCCTTCTCTTCTCCAGGCTGAACAGTCTCAGCTCACTCTCCTTCTGTGTCAGTGCTCTAATCCCTTACAATCTTCATGGTCATTTGCTCAGCTTGTTGCATTATGTCCTTGTCCCTCTTGTAGTGGAGAGCTTGGAGCTGGACCCCAAGTATTTCTCCCCAAGTACATAGAAAGGATCACCACCCCTCAACCTGCTGGTGACATTTTCCCTAATGCATTCAACTTCTTTAGTCCTTATCCTTTCATTACAGTGGGTTTTTTGGGAGGTGTTTTTTTTTTTCTTTTTTTTTGGGTGTGGGGGCTGTGCTAACAGCATGTTACCTTGTAGTGCATACCAACTTAAATTGATGTTATGAAAATATCTGATTTTTCTTCTATTGGTTAGTTTAAAATTATAGAGAGGGACTCAGAACACTCTAGGGCTATTGTCCATTTACACCTTGAGTAATCTTTGAATAATGTATTGGTAAATGGAAAAATATTTAGTAATATGATTAAGTGAGAATGGATTCCTGAAGATGCTAGTGACTTTTTTAGTGTGTTTTGGTTTTGCCATAATTTGTCACTGGGGAATAGTGTGACTGATATAATGGTTTTATTAGTTACTTGAAATATTTGGTCGGAAGTAGTAAAGTAATAGACATGTCAAGGACACTGTGGTCATTTGTCCCACAGGTAGTAATCAGAAAATAAACTCTTTCATAATGTAGTATTTCTTAAAACTGTAAACATAAATAGCTGTGGTTATCTTAACTGAGATAATGTCACAATGTAAGCAAGATACAAAACTATAAGAAAGTGCCAGAGGAGAGCTGTGAAGATGGTGAAGGGCCCTGAGGGGAAGCCGTATGTGGTCACTTGATTTGTTCAGTCTGAAGAAAAGGACCCTGAGGGGAGACCTCACTGCAGTCTTCAACAACCTCATGAGGGGAAGTGGAGGGGCAAGTACAGATCTCATCTCTCTGATGACCAGTGGCAAGGCCCAAGGGAATGACATGAAAGCTATGTCAGGGAGGTTTAGGTTGGATATTAGGGAAAGGTTCTTCACCCAGAGGGTGGTTGGGCACTGAAACAGGTTCCCCAGGGAAGTGGTCACAGCACCAAGCCTGGCAGAGTTCACAAAGTGTTTGGACAATACTCTGAAGACCATTGTGGGATCCCTGCAGGGCCAGGAGTTGAACCTCAATGATCCTTGTGGGTCCCCTCCAACTCAGGATATTCTATAATTCTAGGAACATTCTGTTAGAAAAACTGATTATAGAAACGAGTCCTCCTTGCAAGCAGAATTATCTTAAATATAATTAAAAAAATTTGGTGCCTAATGTAAGTGAACTAATATGTTATTCAGTCTTGTAATTAAAAGCATGTAGGCAGAATTTTGATATTGTAAGAAAAGAGGAACCCTGATGAAAGTATTAATAACTATCAAATTGCTCTATGTAAGAGATATTTTCAGTGCAAAGATTGTATTTTTTGCTTTACTGCATTATTGCCGTGGTCTAATTTCTGTGAGTTTTCTCAGTTCCAGGGTTCCTCATGGTGGCTTTGCCCATATAATGGGTGGCAGTGGATTGCAGAATTTTACAATTGCTGCTGTACCGTATACTGCAAATCTTTTGCCAACATCAAGCACATGGTATGTTAACTAGTTTCGCTGGAATATCTTAAAAACAGAGCTTTTTCATGTCAGTCACAGTAGAAGTTGAGTTCTTTTGAATACTAAAAGGTCCAAAAGAAATTGAGTTTCCGAAGTTTCACTATCCAACATGAAAGTGATGAGTTTTAACCCAGATGATGTTACAGTCTGTGCTCATTGTTTATTGCTTGATTTTGCCTAATTGAAAGCAGTGAAATTAATAATGGAATGTTAAAGTTAAATTACTGTTTTACAAATTATTGAAGTGAAAAAACACTTAAATTCCTGCAATATATTCAATCGCCCAGTGGTACTGTGAGGCAGCACAGATTTGTTTTCTTACATAAATGTGATCTCTTCAGGGGTTTAGATCAGAAGACTTTACTGTTGCTTTTCTTGCTGAATTGTGATGTGGTTTTTTTTTTTTTCTTTTCAGTATCAACATGCTCAAGTTACCTGAATACCCAAGTAAAGAAATCCTGAAAGACAGGCTTCTTGTGGCATTGCACTGTGGAAGCTATGGTTACACAATGGCATAATAAAGCCTAGGAAACTCATCTCACTGCTAATGTGCTATTTGGAGTGACAGAAGTAATTTTGGAAACTGTCAACAGAAAAGAAACTTAGATGCTGCTGCCCATTGACTGGGCTGGGCTTCAGAATTTGCACAGGATCATCAGTTTCCCTCCATTACTGTGTTATCAGAGTAGCTTTGATACCATCACAACGAACTTCTCAGTATGCTGTATTTTCATTTTTTAAAATTACAGATCTGTATGGAAATCAGTTTACATGCTTTTTATTATTAATTCAGTCTAAGAAAGTTTGTTAGAATCTCTTTCCACAGTTTGATTTCCAACTGTGTGCTTGAATGACATATTTGCATTGTAGTTTACTTTGCACTCAGATGGAATACTGCTAATGGGCAGAATTGTACTTTATGCCTTGTTGCATGCAGAAGTGCCATTTATTTTTGCAGAGACCACTACAGAAAGTTCAATTGGGATATTGTACAGTAAAACAGAGCTGATGAATTTTCCATTTCTTTGCATAGTAAGAGAACGAAAATTTTATACTTTTTTTGTATTTTAATGTATATAGTATGTAAAGATTAGACTGTTACGATTGGAAAAATAACAGATTGAGTTTATCTAATTTATATTAGAATTTACACTATATTCTACTAAATATTTAAAATTGTGACTTTATAGTCAACTTGCAGTTTAGAATTTGTAAATATTACTCAAGATCTATATCCATTGTTTGAATGCCTTGCCTTTCCTTGACATAACTGTATGTTCAAAAAGTATTATTAAATTTTGGTACTTTAACCAGAATCTGAATGTGACAAGTCTGTGTGTTTCTGTGGGTGGATTATTCTTTTTTCCCCCTGGATGTTATTAATCTTTATATAATTTAAATTGTCATGGAACAGCATTTGAGAAGTCACTGTCAAAGTGTATGGATGGGTTAAACAGATGCACAAGAAAGGACATTGAACTTACGAGGATAACTGACAAGACTATAAGTATTAGAATCTCGTGTCAAAATTTGTATAGAATTTGAATATATTACTCAAATAATACACAAAAGGGTTTATCAGCATATGTTTTTGTTAAGTAGCTGCACGTGTTGGCGTTGATGACACTGTGGTATAACTGCTTTTCTAGGGACCCTGGGAGAGGTCTACATTATTGTTTTGATTCAGGCTGGGAGTGTTTTTTTTTTTGGTTGTCAGTGTGTTTTTTCAGTTGAGGCTGTATTTTTATTTTGTGAATTTCTATTTTTATTTTGTGACAAGCTGGTCATCCCTACTTGTCATGCTTTTGCTTCAGAGAATGCAACTGGAATCTGTCCAGATGAAACTAAACAGAAAAACATGATCCAGAAATGTACCACATGCTAATGGGTGAACATCAAATTTATGTCAGCAAGGCTTAAATGATCTGAAGAGTTCATAAATTAATTCAGACATAGCAAACCCCTGAAATGTGTCAATTTTGAAGTTCAGCTCTGCAGCAGAAACTCTTCCTATTGATTCATTCATATTTTCCTTATACTAAGTGTTAATGTGTGTGTAGCCTGAGTTCAGCAGCTGATCTGTCTAGACTGCTTACTTAATGCTGGGGGTTTTCAGATTTTATTTCAATCTAAAGCGTACATAATCTCTCTGGCGGTGTGGGAGAGAAATCCATGGACCATCTAACTCAGTCTTGCCACAGTTACATTCCTATGGGCTAAACTTTAGACGTAGACTTACTAGCTTTATTTTCTTTCTGGTTCTGTTTGTGCACATGTGTAAATGGTTTAAATTGTTAGGTGAAGTTGGTGGCTGCAGTTTAAGGAGAATACTGGGTTTAGTAAGCAAAAAGAGCAAACTTCCAGCAGAGCACTCCCGTGAAAGCTGGTTACCTGTTGCTTCAGTGAGCAGAGAGATTTTTCTATGGCATGTTTTAGGAAGCTTAGGCTATTTAGATAGGTTAGGTGTCTGAGGCTGTTTGAGGTTTTAGTTTTAAATCCCAGTTATCTTCGATCCTTCAGTTAGTACTTTGCTTTTCTGCACAGCACGGCCACGCATGGTTCCCCTGGTTCTAAAACCTATTTTATTATGTGCCTCTGCAAGGTAGATTGATAGCAGGACAGTGTTTTGAGCAGTACAAGGTATTTGTAGGAATTAGGTATTTGTTTTCTTTATGTAAGCTGGATTTTTGTCTTTATCTCAAAGTTTTATTGCAAATACTGTTGTTCATTAACTGCTGTGCAATCTGATTTTTTAGGGTTTTTTCCATTTCACTTGTTCTGTTTACAGTAATATACAACAGTTTGCAGGAAGCCAAAACCTCGCATGCTCCTGCATAGTGTTCAAAATATGTCATACTGTAAGGGTGAATGAAGGGAAGAAAGAATCATTTGGGGTCTTTTTCTCTTCTATATTATCCTGTAGGTGGCATAGGGATCAACAAAATGAATTTGGTCTCAAACAGTACATCTAAAATGCTTGGAAGCTGGTTTTGAAATGTAACGGTGCGGTTTCAATGTTCTCAAGTTTCCTGTGACCAGGAGATCTGTCATAGGAACAGCCTCACAAATAGCGAAGCAGATTACTCTGTGCCAGTATTAGTCATGTTCTCTGTAAAGTATCTTGTAGTATTTCTGGTAGTGTTTGCACTACTTACCCCTATAACGGATCAGAATGAAATTCTTTTAAAATCCTCCTATAATAAAAAAGCATGATGAAATTATGTAGAAAAGGGGAATACTGAAGTCTTGGTATAACATCAACCTTGTTATTGCTTGTTTGAACAATTTTTTTTCTGCTGAAACTCTGAACAGTGCTGTTGGCTGCAGCTGACCATGTGAAGTTGGCAGGAGTTAATTACTACATTGAAACAGTGTTTTTAGGACACCTGTGCCCTATTAGCAACAGGGTATGAAAGCCTGTTGAGAAACTATAATTTAATATAGCTATAGTTTAGAATGATTAATTGGTTTATATTTGTTCTCTCCCACTGTGCCAGAGCAAGGCAGGGTGAATGTTTTGTCTCAGAAAGAACAGAACAGATGTCTTGTCAGATCATAGATCATGAGTGCTCATTAACTTTTATTATCTTTATGAAATGTTAGATAGCAAAGCCTAGTTTTTGATGCTTGAAAATGTGTTGTGCATCTAATGTTGCAAAACCATTAAAACCATAAACTGTGAAATGTAGCTTAATGACTTTTACTGTATGCTCCATAGTCAAATAAGATTGAAAATGGAATGAGAGAGAGAAGGTTGTTGGCCTGGATTTTCCAGAGACTTGCAGACTTCCACATGTACAGTAGAGAAGATATTAGGATCACCTCTCCTTTGGAAACGTGAACTCTTTATTTAGGAATATAAACTCAAATTTCTAATTTTAGTTTATTTGGACCATTATTCAAGTCAAATGAGCTGATTCACTTCTGCAAATACAGCCCAAGTAGAGTCTCAGAAGCCTTCCCCTTCCAGATCTGAGCAAGACCAGAAGCTCTTTTCATGATGTCCAACCTGGATGCATGGGGCGTAGATGAAGGAAAAGGGAGAATATTGCTCAGACTGCTTTTCTAAACCTTATTTGTCACTCACAAAATGCAGACATGCAACACTTTGTAGGTGTTCTTCAAAGTCTTAATGTGTAGGTGGTTTTCCAGTAATACTTCTGTGGTGGTGTGCAGGAACCAGCTGTAGAAATTGAACCAAGTGACTTGTCATTCTTTCTGTAAATGTAGGGGATTGACCTTTGACTCTGAAAGAAAGTAGTTTTTGCAGTTGTTCTCCTTGGACACAAGAGCATCCAGTAACCATTCCAAAGGGTGTTTCAGGCAATTATTAAAATACTAAAAGTTACTGAAAAAATACTCTAACATATCTCACTTTCTGATACAACTCTTTGTTTGATAATGTCAAAAAATCCAATGAATTTACACTGGAATTTTTTGCTTTTAGGTACCTTTATGAAGAAAGAAGACAGCTGTGATAGTGAAACTCACCTTAATAGCGTGTTCCTGTTGTAACATCACTGGAGTCTCCAGAGTGCAGACAATCTTTGCCTTAAATGGCTTATCTGTAAAAATAAGGGTGTTTTCCCAAGTTGCTATTTTGCTTCTATATCTTAGCTTCTAGGGAGTGATTTTCATCTGGGGGACAAAAGGTGAAAGAGAAGTGCTTCCTGGCCTGGTGATGAGGGAAGCAGGAGAGAAAAGTCAGATCAAATATGGTAGTGCAGGTAGCTTAAGATAAAGTCTTTCTTAAGGGAAAGTCTTCCCCACTGTGGGATTAGGTTTCTCACTCTTCATTTAAATAAGTGAGCATGAGCATGCGTGGTCCGTTCTTCTGGACCTTCCTGGTAATGGACTGGGAGGCTTTGAAGGTCTTTTAGTGATGTTGATCCCTCTCTACTAGTCTTGCCCACTCCTTGACCCCTTGTGCAGCTCTGTGTTGTGCAGTCTCCATGGACCAGAACGGGGAAGTTGGCCCCAGAAAGGTGCTGCCCTATAACCCTACGGCCTTCCTTTCCAGCCATGTCCTGTTCTAACTTGCCTACTTGAATGGCTATCAATTGAATGGACATTGGTGTTTGAGGCACAGCAATGCATTAACTGCTTACTGCCTGGGCTTCTACAGTTGCTACCAAAACCATTTGGAATGTGATGCAACTGTTGAAGAGGGGAGAACAAGAAGGCATTTTCAGTTTTTCAGGTTTTGAAAGCCAGTTTCCTTGTCTCTATAGATTCCATGCTATATTTTATATAATACATAACAATAAATATTTAAACAAATACAGAAACAATTTATATTAAATATACACTTTACATGAACCAAACGCACTTCAATTATATATATATATATATATATAAAATCAGTATTACTATAGTAAAATGCTACATACCAGAGTGTGTTAGGCTGCGGAGATTTTGTTTTCCTTTATTATTGCTATAACTAGATGGTTGGGGTTTTTATACATTAAATAAAAGGCTTTCAATTTTAGTCCTGTTGCTGGGCAATTTGCATGTATGTTTGTGTTTTTCTTAACTTCATTTGGAAATGGTGGGGTTTTCACTTAGGCTGTTAAAATTATGAGCAAATCAGTTTATAAACTATATACATAGTTTATGTATATGCAACTGTGACTGAGAATATTTGGCATGTCTGCAGGAGAGCATTTTGTCCAGTTAAGAAATAACATCAGGCGACTACTAAACCGATGCTAAGAACCAAAGCTTTAAATCAACTAGATTAAACCCCCTCAGGGATTCTTGAGTTGTAAAGATAAGTGCTTTCCAAGTCAGAACATATGTTTTTATCCGGACTTAGTATAGATAATCGTACAGCTGATAGACTAGAGACTGTGATATATGTTTTATAGACATGCTTGTCAATTCAACAACTTTTTTACACTCTAAGGACAGTAACAGAGTTAATATACTTCAGTGGGACTAGCTGTTGTTTAGAGGCAGTGGAATCAAACTCCATAAGTAAACCTAGAGTAAGGTTACTGGCTTACTCTGAGGTTAACTCTAAGGTTAACTCTAAGGTTACTAGGTAGTTTAATTTGAAAATAGCTTTATGCAGTTAGATAGATTGAAACATGTATAAAGCAGTATTTCTGGTTTTAGTTTTAAAAATCTGCATGTAATTTGAATTAATATATTAATAACAACTGAATTAAGATAGAATGCACCTTTAGTTTGGGTTTAAAAATGGCATTGTTGCATTTCTTCACATACACAGCATATAATTTAGTTGGAGCATAAAATGCTCACTTATTACGTTTGAAATGCTACAAATAGGCTCAGAACATCAGTGAGAAGGGCTGCAGTGATCTATTGAAATATTTCCTCTGAAGTCAATGTCATTTGTGTGTCAATCGGTGTTAAAAAGTCTCTCATCAGAAATATTTTGGTCTCCTTACATTATTGGCTACTGTATATAGATAAATTTTCTCTTACAACAGAAACCTCCCAGTTTCTTACTCAGATTTTTCCTGATCTCTTTCTCTGGAGGTAACATATAACCATTGGTAAGAATAGCAAATAATATCCCTAAATGTGTGTCAGTTTTTTTCCATGAGAAACCATTAAAAAAATCAACAAAAGCTAATATGATTAGAAATTGGTTAATGCTGAAAGGTGAAGAAATTGAATAGAAGTGCAAACACTATGAAGGCTGGTGTCCCTGAGCTTGCTATTTGCAGCTGTATATACTTGCAGCATTAAGTGCTTGTGACATTATGTGCCAAGAGTTCAACTATTCAGTTTCATACAGCACCAAGTGATTCATCGGTATTATTAGGGTTCTCCAGGGATGCCTTCACCATACTGATTGCCTCTGACAGATCAGTTTGCTTAGATTAAAAAGCAATTGTTGCTGTCTGGACAAATTTATAACCTCTGGTAAAAGGAAACTGAACCCTAGTGCTGTCCAGTATATAAAAACACCTTAGTCTACAAATTACCTGGATTGGAAAGAAAACTGGATGCTTGAAGAGTGATACCAGTTTACATGCATGCAGGCAAAGATTTCACAAGTATCTAATACACAGCTTGTCTCTGCTGGGAAGTTTATTCTGACTTATTTGGGTGAGTCTATAAGCATTATTTTAGATTAGTTCTTCTAATTGTTGTCTTTGTGGAAATAAAGCAACGCAACTATTGATTGGTATTTAGATGCCTGTGGATGTTAACTGCAGTGTGGCTTTTAGGTCTATGTCAGCTAAAGGATGGGATGTACTATAGGGAATCTAAATTCCATAATAGATTAGACCTGGTGAGGTGGCCTGCAGACAACTGCTGTGCTTTACCCCTGATTTGTGGCACATATTAGTGATGCTCTTAGGTGTAAGACCATAAGCAAGAGAAAATAAATCGTAGACACACACTTCTGAAAGTGAAGAGTATCTTCAGGGAAGAGGTGAGTCGTGTCCCGAGTATAAATGTGGAATAACAGGAGTGTTTCAACAACAGATATGTCATTCAGCTGGCGGATGGGAAAAGTGCCTGGGCCTCCTAGACATGCGATCCTTTTTATATCCTTACCTGGTCTGAAGGCTGCAGTTTCCTGTCACTGAGACTGGGAAGACTGGTTGGTATCAGCCAGGAGGGTTGATGGAGAAGGGTGGATTTTCTTTGTCATGTTTAATGCTAGCTCAGAATGAGCCTTCTGCTGAGCTGTCATTTTGATAGATCTTCCCCCTTCTGCCCCCCCATGCCTTAAGGTAGATTTTCTTGGCATGCTAAAGTAAGTTAAGCTTCTGCTGAAAGGGCACCACTTCAGATTGCATGTGAGAAGGGGCTCCCTTCTGTGCAGGCAAGATGCTCCCCCTTAAACACAGTGGCATGCATAACTGCTGAAATGTGTCTCTAACAAAATTCCAAATAGGAACTACATGAACAGAACATGAGGAGGTTAAATAGCTATATCTGTGATTTTGGTCCTTAGCTCCTTGATATTTTGAAATGCACCTTGTTTATGTTGCCTGTTTGTTTTGAAAATAGTCTGTGTGTGTTCCTGTGTGCATTAAAAAAAAAAAAGAAGGATCAGTATTAGTATTGCTTTCCTTGCTACAATAATTCTCCTGATTTGGAAGTACTTTATATACAACGGTTAAAAATGGGGTGGGATGAAACTTAGGTAGATGTTCCTTTCTTTGTTTAGGTTGGGTGTCATTGTTGAAGTGTTTATTTTAGCATATCTAGAATCTCCACCTCCAGTCTTGACTGGATTGTGGCTATTTAAGAACTGTCTTAGAAAGACCATGCAAACATACAGTCATTGCTATTCATTAGAGTTTCTTTCTGTATGTTTGGTGATGATTTTTGGTAATGTTACCAGAGAAATTGACTGAAATAGTGGAAATGTATGAGTGAATAACTGATAAACTTTAATGTAAAGCTATATGTTCTATAAGATGCAATAATACTTTGATTAAAACTGCCCAGGTGTCCAGCTGTGTGTAAGTAGAGCTCATAGATACATGCACTGTGTGTACGTGTGTAAATGCCTGAAGAAAAACTTTTCCTTACTGTCTTTTACAGGAAAAACACCCCCACCTTTGATAGTGTCTTGCACTGTTGGACTGTAGGTTTTGTTTCCACTTCTGCATCTGTCTTACCTCCAGTACCAAGCTTCTCTGTTACTCAGTCTTGACTGGTTTGAAGTGAGTTCACCAGGGCTTTTGCTCTGTCATGTATCTTTGTGCTTAACAGGCAGCAAAGTTCAATGGACAGGCAGATGACAGAGACTGCCGAGGCTCATGTTTGATGGCTGTGTCTGCCACTGACCCCCTTTGTAACCTTACTAAATCTCTTCATGTGTCTGTACATAGGCCCATGGTATTATAGTTAGACTGCAAACTTCTGAAGGAGGGAGACAGCCTTTGTGTCTCTCACAGAGCAGATGAATTTGGTAGGGATATGTGGAAGTATCCAGATGCAGTGTCTGTATTTTTACCCAGAGTTGAATTCTGATCCTTGGAGGCAGTCCTTGAGTGGGGCCTCAGGAGTCTGCTTGCTTTTCCATCTTGTCCGTCCTGCTGAGCCCTTCTGGCAGCTGGAGCAAACTGGAGCAGATGGCTAGCATAAATATGCAGTTAGGAAACCTCTGTATCTTGAAAATGCTGTTGAGTGCTCAACAGTCACAAATTTTAAAAATGGTAACAGAAGGACTTGGGATCAACCAAACACTCTACAAGGCTTCCTCCTGCTTCAGTGCCTTATCCTACCCCATCACCTTGACTATATACTTCCTAAGAATATGATTTTTAGTTTAATAAAATTAAGCTCAATACCTGTATTTTAGCAGGTTTTGTCAAACTACTGAGCTATTTTTCTCCAGTAATGCATTGGAATCATGCTTTAAAGCCCACTGTTAATGTGATTTGTGTAGGTACATGCCTCCTGCTTCTCTAAGAATTTTTCTGGAGGAGGAAAGTGAGTTGAGTTTTGGTGCTTTCTACAATTTGGAAAGCAGTTTCTGGACAGTGTAAAGATAAGCAAGTGTTGTTTATGCTGTTTGGTTCTGTATTTATGTATTTGTAAGATGAACTCTTATAAGACTTTGAAAATACTTTAAGTGTGTGCTTGAAATAGGCAGCACTTAAAGAAAAAAAGCAAAACATTTTGGGGAACAAGGTTGGAGGGTTCCTTGATTTTCCAGAAATGTGCCAATCTCTTCGAGCAGGGTGCTATCCATGCAGCTCTACAAAGATGCTGCTTTTTTAAAACATACCTTATTTTTCTGTGACTGTGAAGTAGCAGATCTTTACGTTTCATGCCATCCTTCTCTTCAGACAAATCAAACGTCACAGCATCAGGAAGACTTCTGAGCAGGATAGAAGGCAGGATAAAAAGCTGTAAACCAGCAAAAAGTCTTCAGGGTCTGAAGGTGTCCAATTTTTAAGGTGATGTATAGCTGTGTGGTGATTTATGCCAAACATCAACTCCTACCATCCCTAAAAAAGGAGTGACAAGTATTTAAAATGTTTTCATTGATTTTGCTGCCTTAGGATAGCTATTTACTCTGAACCTGGACCATAAAGCTGTGCTAGTTCAGTATGTCTGAACCTGCTTAAGTAAGGGAACTTAATTATTATGACTTTTTTGTCTGGTTCCTATCTTTGTAGGATACCAGGCTTTATAGCTGTCAGAGGCCAGACTATGGGCTGTCCTGTTCATCAGACTCATGTAACTTGGTGGGTAAATGGGAGGTCTCTATTCAGAAACCTTTGCTGATCTTCTGAAGGTCCTTGGCTTTTAGCTTTTGGGGAAAAAGCATAATTTTTATCAATGCCTTTTTTAAGAAAATTGTCTCTGGCTTATAAATTGATAGAAGTTGATAGAACTGGAGGATCATGTAATATGCCTCCAATGAACAGTATTTAATACAGAGATAATTAGTCTATTTCCTCTTTCCTCTAATGATTTTAGTGTTTGTATGTTAGCCCTTTTTTTCCACAGACAGCTGTCTATGGGAGGTGTGAGTTTGAATTTATAATAATGTACTTTGTCACTTCCTCACATTTTTGATTACTGGCTTTTCTTTTTATTGCCAAACTGCTATATTTATGTTCTGAGCAGTGACTTTTATTTAAATCTTTACTGAATTCAGGTAATACAAATGAGGATCCTTATCTTCAAGGAGCCTTTTACTCTCTTCAGATTCTCTTTCTCTATGTATAAGAGCACCTTGAAATATGAGAGTTAACATCTGCCCTACATTTCATATTTTCACATGTAGTCTTGAGGAGTTCTTAAAATCCTGAATTTTAGAGGAGCATGTGTTTCTCCTTATGTCATCCTAAGACCATATTTCCTCTTTATCACTGTATCTCACTTACGGTAGGAAAAGACTCTGATCAGCAGTCTCCAGGAAAAACATCAGTGTTTTAAAAAGACATTTCTTCTGCTACTTGTCAGAGGGTACCTAGCCAAACTGGGGAAGAAGTTTCCATAGAAATATGGTGTGCACAGGCTGAATGCACCATCTATTTGCTTCAGAGCTGGGGCTGCAAACATCTCTCAAATATGTCAGCAAAACAGCTTTACTTAAAAGAGGATAAAACTAATGTCTTGAGGGAGTAGCTTGATGGGCAAACAAAGGGACTATAAAAACTGTTGAGGCCACTTCAGATGCATTGACAGGAATAGCCTCCTTTTATTTCTAGTTGTTTGCAGAAACTGCAGGAGAGCTGCTGCAATGCTAACCTGAGGTTTGCCAGCTCTGGGATTTGCTGCAGCCATCTTTCTCTCTGTTTCTTTTTCTTTACTCTCTCTCTTCACCCCACTCTGATCTTCCCTGCTTTTATTGAATGAGATCCTTCCATTTGTCACAAAGAAAGCAGATCAAAAAGAAAGAGCTCTGTTTTGTGGAAACACTTCTGTTATATTTTTTTGCTCTACATCAAATCATATTTAGTTCCTGCCACCAGAAGTAGCCAGTAGTCTGAGACATGTACTTCACCACAGCCTGCTCAGGTGGCTCCTATTGCTTGCTTTGTGTGTGTAAGAGACTGTTTTCCATGCATATACATCACACACATGCCTGTATCAGCCTTGAGAAATGTTTACAATAAACTTTTATTCTGCACGTAGCTTTCACAATTACTTCCAGTTTCATAGTCACCTCTAATTGAGGATCAGCTGCTTTAAATGTTAGGACATACTAGAAAACATGGCAATGAAGATCATGGTGATGTTGGAGGAGACTCTGAGACCCCTGTCTTAGGAGTGGCAACAAGAATGTTTAAGCCAAGTCAGTTCTGAACAGTTAATAAAGGTCAGCTAAAATTAAACTTGGGGTAACAGTCACTTATAATGCATCTTGCTCCAGTCTTGCTGTGCAATTGGTTGTATTCAGTCATTACACCATGTTTCCCAGCTGAACTTAAAAAGTAACACCACCCTTCCCACCCCAGAGCCTCTTCCAAAGAAAAAGGCTTTTTGGTAAGAGTTCTGACTTTCGTTTTGTGAGAAATATTATTACAGAGAGAGAATAAATTTGTAGCAAAAACAGGGGTGTTTTGTGTTGGTTTTTGATGTAAATTGCATCTGAGTGAAATTGAATCCATCTAACTCACCTGAAACCTGATCAATTAAGGCAATTGTCTCCTGTTTTACTACCTGGATTTGGGTTTGGCTGCAAAGCTGGTATGGATTGAGTAGTGGTGGCCACACCATGTGGCTTTGAACGCTCTGCTTAATACAAGTCCTAATGTGTTGTATAACAATTTTCTGTATTTACTCCTGTGTGACCATCCAGGTAGTATTTCTGATCTAAGCTCTGACCAGTGCTGTTCGTTGCACTTGGTGAGATGGTAAGGGTCAGCTGTAGATAAGATTCAAATAAACCTGTGGGACAAGTCTATCTAAGCATTACTGAGATAGTGGGATTCTTCTTGGAAAGCAAAAGTCATAAGTTATCAATGCTACAGTTAGATTCTGCTGCCTCCTACCACTACCCACCTTGCAGCTCTATTGCTGGCCATAAAATTTATTTGGTCACCTGTGGTTATTAATTTTAACTTTACCATAGTAAATTCAATGCAGATACATTTCTTTACTGTAAATTTGTCTCCCATGAAGCAGAGGGGCACTAACTTTGCAGACTTATGTAAAGGGTATCTGTTTCTGTTAAAAATAATGGAGACTATAGTTTAAGACTCGTAGAGCGAGTGTATATGCTAAGAATCAATGAGTGTTTTTTTAGTGCCTGAAGATTGTTTGACTTTAAAGGATTATTTTTTTAAATCCAACTGCTATAAAAAGATAAAAAAGTTAACCATCTGTTGCTTCCCTTCCATTTAAAATCTTGTGCTTAATTTCTTCCTTGTAGGTAACCAAGGTCTGTTATTTTGCTCTAATGTTTGGGCTTGGAAGAAAGTGGCTTAAATTTATAGCTTTTATTTATTCAAATGTATTGTTAGCATCTTAGGTTTTACATTTCCTATTAGAAGTTTGGAAAATATTTCTCGCTACAATGAAAGAGAACAAAATTCAATTTAGAAATATAATTTCCTACCACTAAGACACTTGATAACTTGAGAGAGATTTATAGAGCCTTATGACAGAGACTTGATTTAAAGCAGGAGATTAACACTTCTTTATCAGCCTATACCACGAGTGAATTAGCTCAAGAAATCTGTTTGAAGTTGCTGAGTTGTCTGTTAGAAAAAGGTCCCTGGATGTTTATTTGATCACTGCTGAGTACTTGCTATAGGCTTGTCTATCTGACAACACAGGAACAAACTTCACACCAGCCGTGCTTTGGTATTTCATATTCCATGTGATCCCACGGGAAGCTGGAATACTTTGGAGGTCAGCTATTGGCTATTGGCTCGCGGGATTATTTCTAATAATGCTAAAACTGACAAACAGAATTACAGTGATGTTCTGATTTTATTGATATTGAGGACAAAAAAATGCTTAAGTGGTGTTTTTAATTGGAAAGGTTCTGTCCCAACTCTTATTGTAAACCATATTTTTATCAGCAAAAGAAGCCTCGTTTCCTGTCCTCAATACAGAAGTGTTTATCTTTGGAACACATTAAAGCTATTCAGAACTTGGGCCTGACAGGTTGATAGATATTCAGATTACAAAACTAGAAGTGGAAACTGGGAGTTAATGTGTTGGGGCCACAGCTGACTGCTGGTCCAGGTTGGCATTCCAGCTTTGCTTCTGATATAAATTATATCAACATCAAATAAGAAAAAAAAAAAGTCTATGGCAATCAATCCATTTCTGTGATTCGGCAGCTGTGCTCTATACCTGAAGATACAGACACCAAATTAACTGGTAGTCCTTTAGGATCCTGGATGCTTTGTTTGGAGTAAAAGAGAAATCACACCACGTGCATAAATATAATGTATGTGCCTGTGTGTATGCACAAGATATGCATGCGTGCACACAAATGCTTTTTTCCTCCAATAGCATTCAGTTCTCTTGGGAAAATCCCTAAAGCAACTGTACTTGTTAGTTCAGCTACTCCAAAATGAGATCTGCGTGATTCTGTAACTTTTAGTTTTTATTTATCCTAGGTTTGTAACATCCAGGGTTTTATTTCTGAATCTTTCTTATAAATATTTTTGCTATGTTGACTATGTAAATGAGTCTGCAGAACTGACCTTCTAACATATAGATTGGATGATTGTCAAAATGGTATGATTTTAACACCAAGCTTGTGTTTGTTGCCCACAATCTGTAAGAGTACATTCTCGAATGCTGCACTGCGGAGGTAAATGCAAATTGTAGCATTTTGTATGCACTCTGTATACAATGACAAATGCTTAAAGAGTGCCTTCCCTGGATATCTCAAACACCATCCTGTTTCTTTGGTATGGAGAAGAATTAACAAGCCTGGTAAGGTGTGTAGATTTTGCTGGTGTGAATATCTGCATTTCATAAAACCACAAGAGTGTATGTGCAATGTTTCCTGTGCACAGTGGTTCTGTGCACAGAAGTGTGTGCCTGTGGACAGGGGACTAGCATTTATGTGCAAACAGTAAAGTCTCTTTGTGAGACTCAAACAGGACATGATTAAAAGGGGCTGACTCAGGCAGCAAAAGAAGAAAGCTTAAAAAGGATTGCTGAATGTGAGGAAATGATCACAGACCCAAACAATAAAGGACAGATACCTGCCAAATATTGTCTTTATTTGTTCTCACTTGGGGATTTCTCCAAATTTGGTACGTTTTGACATAGGCTTGAATTCCCTTCATAAGCTCAGTTGAAGCAGGTCACAGTCTCTGAAGATTGGAAGGAGCAGGTGACAGCTGTGTCCGTCTTGACAAGGTTGCCACTTCTGTTTCTCTTGATGAGCTCACACCCAGCCAGGCTTTACCCCCATGTAAAGGGCAAACAGAAAAAGCTCTGTTATTTTGGGGAAGTTACAGTCAGTGGAGGTGTTACCTCGTGAACTCCCAAGGTTTCCTCTATACTCAGTTTCAAGGGGCTTCCCTTCCCTTGTGTGCCATCAAGGAGACAGGTTGCCATCTGGTCCCAAGTTTTCTAAAGTTCATTGTTGCAATAAATGTCATTCTACAGGAATATAAACAGGCAGTTGTCCTACTGCATTAGTGGTGTATTCGCACCAGTATGCCTGAAGCTTTGTTGGAATTTATTAATCTGAGTAAAATTAAAATGAATATTTTCTAGCAGAAAGCACCTTAGCAGCAGCACTGGCTCTCATGCTGCTGGGGGCACCTCTGACTTGCTATGGTGCTCACTGAGTAATCTGTTTGCTGTGTAGACAGAATCAATAAACTACATGCTTTATGCTGGTTTCAATCTGAACATACAGGTCTATGTGTATGTTCTCATCTGACCTTTTGTATGGGAGGCCACAAGACATGGGTTTTTTTCAGGAGTTAACTATTTCTGAACTATTAAAATGCATTTTCCAGAAAGACTGCTGGCAAAGATAATTGAAGATCTGCAGATTCTGCCTTTTTCTTTACAAATGTGTTTTACCAGTCAGCTGACTATATTAAAATCTTACAACTTACGCGTAACTTAAATTTACTTGACTTCAGCTGCTGTTAGAGCTTGACCATTTCTGTTCTATTCAATGAAATACTCCTTCTGTAAGGTATGCTTTCCATGTCCATGGCACTTGGACACCATGGCCAAAATCTTTCTTGCCTCTAATTAATTCTTGAGACTTTTAAATACTGTGGACTCTGTGCTCAGTGTTGGGGAATATTCTTTACTACTGGGGAGGAGTATCAGTTCCCAAGAATACTCAGCTGTACATCCTTCCTCTCTTCGTATCTGTCCCACAACAGACTCTTCAGATTTTATTTCACTTTAAGCAGTTTGTCTGAGTTAGGTGTTTTCTGTGTTTTATTTTCAGATTATGGATATGGGAGTTATTGAATTAATGCAATCCATGTACAGAAAGCTTTTAACTTACTATTTCAGTTTTTAAATATCCAAGAACTGTGATAGCAGTGGTATATATATAGATAAACAGAACTTCCAGTGAGAAGTATTAAAGAAGGAGAATTTGCTTATTTTCTATAAAGACACACTCTCAATCAGTCATGTGTTTGTGCAGGTATATACACAGCATGGAAAACAGAAGGAATTTGAAGTCCACGTGCAACTGCAGACCTATATAATTGAAATTACAGAAATGTGCTAAGGTAGTTTGCATGAATGGATTGGACTTGTATCCAGGTAAGGGCAACAAGAACAACTTCTACAAGTGCACCAGCACCAAAAGGAAGACCAGGGAAACTCTAAGGCTGTGACTCAACAGGACATGGGGCCTAGGGATAAAGGATATTAAAAAGGCAGAGATATTCACTACCTTCAGTTTTTACTAGTAGGGTTTATCCTGAGGCCTCCTAGAGCTCTCTATCCAGCAGTAGAGACTGGGAGAGTGATGCTTGAGGTACACAAAGGGTGTACAACAATTAGAATTAGGGACAACCTAAGTCAACAGGGCAAACACAAGACAGTGAAACCACATGGGTTACATCCATGGGTGCCAAGCACTGGCTGAAAAAATTGCTAATCCTCTCTTTATCATCTTGTAAATGTGATTGAATTCAGGGAAGAGGACAAAGGTCAATGCCTTTTTAATGCCATTTTAAAGAAGGGTAAGGAGGAGAATCTGTGGAACTGTTGACCTATCAACCTAACCTCAGTTTCCAGGAAAATTATGGAGTTTGTCTTCCTGGAAGCCATGTCTAAGAACAAAAAGGATAGAAAAGTGACTGGGAACAGACAGCATGGATGTACCATGGACAAATTGCAAGTGACCACTCTGCCTCCTTCAGCAGTGAGTAGATGAAGGGATTACAATAGGTGATGTTTACACTTTAGTACTGTTCTCTGAGTAGGGAAAGAATGCAAGTGAACAGAAATTAGCCACAATAAGGGAAATTCCAAATAGATATTAGAAATTTTTTTCCAACATGAGCATGGTCCAACAGCCTGACAGGTTGCCCAGAGAGATTCTGGTGTCTCTCTTCTTGCAGACATTCACAGCTAGACTGGATGTGGCTATGACCAACCTTATCTAGTGGATCTTCTTTGGAAAGAAGGTCAAACTACTTAAACTTTTGAGGTTCTTTCCAGGGATACTGGGTTTGAGAAAGATTTAAATGTCTGGTTTACCTATCTGACAGTAACATCTCAAATGTGCATTTCCCACTTTCCAAGTGGCTGTGCACTAATTAGTCAAAATGATGACATTTTCTTAATAAGAAATGTTGGAAAGACATAGCTTTGTTTTCATACTAGCAAATTCCAGAGAAGGTGGAAGTGACAGTTCTTGGGGGTTATCTTTTTCTACGTCCTGTTTCATCTAAAAACAGTTTACTCTTGAACAGATAAAATAGACAAACCCAATTAACAACACTACATAATTTATTCCTTGTTAATATATGTTTGTACAATAGCGGAAACATACTTTTTTTTGAGATTTTCTTTTACAGTCTTTCATTTCAGACATCTTTGACACTAGCCAGAAAAGCAATTTTCACACACAGACAACATACAAATAGGACTTGCTTTTTGATTAAAGAGTCTGTGGTATTGCTATTCATGTTGTAAACTGCATGAAACCACATCTGATAGAATGAAAAAATATTCAACGTTAAGTGTCATAAGAAGGCATAAGTTTGTTTAAGCCATTCAACTTTAACTTGCCTTGGAGAATATGTTTTCAATAAGAGGCCTAAGTCTGACGGTTCCTGCAGTTGTGTGGGCATGTTGTTGTGGTCATCTGACGGAGTAAATTCTGCTTTTCCCCTCTGCCAATTGAAAATATATTCCAATTGGCAGAACAAGGTGCGGTGACAGTCATCATCCTCTTCCCTCCATGTTCCTCATACCCCAAGACAAACTATTCTTTTGGCAAGAGCAGTCTCTTCCAGTGCAAGGGCTAAGAAAAGATCCTTGGGCAGGAGCAAGTGAGTGACAGCATTCCAGTGCCTGCCACTAGTGCTAGGCAGGTGGTTGCTGTACCTCTCAGTCTGGCAGCAGGGAAAACCATCACTTTGTTGCTCCTCCTGACTCAGACAGTCCCAAGTGTGTTTCTGCAGGCTCTCTTCTACTATCCATCTGGAATTTGGAAGGAGCATGCAACACCTCCAGAAATGAAGGGCAGACAACCCTTTTCTTGACTTCCTGGGCAACAGAATAGGCTTGCTTGACCAGGATCCAGAAACACTGTTCCTGCACGCTCAACCAGTTGTCAGAGACCTTATGTTGCTCACAGCCGCAAATATTAAAAAGTGACACAAAAAAAACCCCAAAAAACCAAACCAAACAAGCAAAAAGGCAGGTACCAAGATTTATTTGAGTTTGTGATACATCCATGAGGTCAGCAGATGAACAGGGGCTGCCTCTATGAAGCCCAGTATTTGAGGGATTTCGAGGCTTCTGAAACAGGATGTCTCAATATGGAGTTGTTCACTCAAATGGGGGTATTCAAAATTGGGAGTGAGATTTTTAATTTTGGGGGCAAGGTAATTTCCTTAGGGGTCATGAAGCTGATCTGTACCTTCAGACAAAATTTCAGAGATCAAAAACTGCTTCTTCCTATTGTAAAAAAGAGTCTGTGGTTCAACACAAGGAACAGACTTATGTGAGTCGTATTTCAACTATTCTTGTTGTCGTTTTGTACTTAGATCTCTGAGCTGTCTAAAACAGTAAGAAAGTTATTGCTAGAGAAATTGGAAACTGGTGGGTGATAAATAGTGCTACATCACTCTTCAAAAANTTTAAACTACATTGTCCCACACAGGGGACTGCTAAGTAAACCAGAACTGACGCATGATAAATGTAAAGCTGTGGTTACAGCTCCAGAAATCAATGAATTGCATGTTTCATGTGTGGAAGGGTAGTCATACTGGTGCTGCTTGCAGAGTGATAAATGCAATTCAATCTATGAGCAATAAAACAAGAGAGCAACTTGCTAATGCAAATGCTTGCCTCCAAGAGGAAAGAAAAGTTTGTGAGAGGCTATGCTGCTCTGCTGTGAGACCTCCTGCAAAATAATTAGCTTTACAAGGAATACTTAGTTTTCCCTAAGATTTGCGAGGAATACAAGAGAGAATTATGTTAGTGTTTAAGTCAATAACCCAGGGACTGTTTCTCTAATAAATGTGGTTCAGTACCTATGAGTATTGCTAATCCATCTCAGGCACAGGAGCACCCAGCAAAATGTCACTTTGAGAGATACTAGAACAGGAAAGATAATAATGCAGTAGATGAAGGCCATTATTTATGGCACTGTGAATGCAAAGATGGACCTTTAGAAATAACCCTCCTACAACTCATCAAGTTAGAGAGCATGTTTTAAAAACTGCTCTGTAGCAAGTGATTAAATAAAGTCTAGAATTAAGGGGAAAATACAGGTTAAAATATATTTCAGGGACTGGAAATGAAGGTGATACGCCTCAGTTCTTGATGTGCACCCTGATTTTGACAAGTGCTTGGTGGGCTTCTAGTCATGGTTGGTTTCTGACAAATAACATGGAGCACCTTCCTGCCAAACCTGCCTCATTTTTGTTTTAATTTCATTCTGAATTCATATTTAATAAAGGGTATTTTTTTTTCAGAGCAATTCAAGGAAATTCAGCCGGTGTCACAGTTCACCGAGCTTGTGCTAGGACACTGCAGTGTTTCTGTAAGATTCAAAGAGATAATTTTTTGTGTTAAGTTGCTGTTAAACAAGTCAACCCTAGCTGTCAGCTCTGCCACAGCAAGACCTTATTGGAGGGTTGTTGTCAATAGGCCAGCAGACCATACAATTATTGAATGGGCATGCAGAAGCTGATAGATTCCTTGTGTAGCTCTAACATATGGAGGGTTTAATAATAGCAATGTCTCAAAGCATATGGAAGTGCCCTAGGAAAAGTCTAACCCTTCTGTCCCATGAGAAGAAGCTTGTGAGGATTCTTTCAGCAATTACTTTTCTCACAAGTTAGGGTAACAACATGAGATATATCCATTTTGAACAAAAGAAAGTCAGAGGTGTTTAATTTAGAAATACAACTCTTCTGGCTTTTGTGTTTTCACTGAAATGCCTTCCTATTCACACAGCTTTTTTCTAAGCCCTAGTTTTATGCAGGGCAAACGCACAGACAGATGCCTGCTTGCCATCATGTGGACTCCCCTTTAGAGTTTCCAGAATTTACTCCAAATTTAACATTATTTTGAAAGACTGAAAGGCAAATGTAAGACAAAACAAACCATGCAACTGAACTGAAAAGCGACATGCTAGGGGGATTTTTTACTCTCCATTTTGGTTTAACACATTCCACCTTAATGCTTTAGGTGGGGAATCCTCCACTGTCCTTTGGCTTTGATCTCCATGCAGTGCTGATTGCAACAGAATGCAATGCTGCTCTGTTGCTGCTCATCAAGACATACTATCCATAAAAATAAGGTGCAGATGATTCTGTCAAATAATGGTACTACAGAAATGCTTAGACATCCAGAAGGAACAGGTGAGTGGGGATCAGAAGAAAGTGCTGCCCAAACTTACTCATTACTAATGGTGTAAAGCAAAAGCATTATCTGTATAGCTCCAAATGTGTAGGAACTTTCAGGTAATCATTAAATACAGTCCATATAGCTGGCAGTATACTTTAAGCTTCTTGAAAGGGAGGTAGTATTGGATGAATGAACAAGCAAAGACTGATCTGGTTACTGCCATGGAATAGGAAAATTAGAAATGAAAGATTCATTTGTGATAGCCAAGACTGAAATTCCCTGGGAGAGTGCATATGTATTTAATATCTTTGTTGGGATACAACTGTACACTAAATAGAAAGAAGATCATGAAGCACCTTGACGTGACCAGAATAAAAGGAGGAGAATCGCAGATATAAGGACTGTTCTTATCAATAAGATCAACTTGTGCGAATCGGATTGTTTCGGGTTCCTAGTTTTATAATGTTGTTGTAAAGTTAAAAATAGTCATATTTCATACTATACAAAATGGAGTTTGCTTTCCCCTCATGTTCGTTCTACTCCCTCATGGGTTGATTTCTGCTGCAGTGAAGTATTTCCTTTTACAATAATCCCCATCTTCTTTCACCTTTTATGACAATGACGCTCCCAGTTCTTCCTTATATGTGAGAGGATTTGCAGGCTCCTCCTTAGTTCAACCCCTTTCTAGAAAGTTCCCTGCTCTACCTTATAAAAGTTGGACATTGCTTTAATAAAGTGCCATTCCACCTCACCCCTACCTGGAGTGTACCTCTCCTTCTCCCCACACAGGTCGCGTCATATCTTAACATGGATGTATTTGGGTTTTGTCAGAATGAATTCCTAAAACAAGTAATGAGATACTGAAGCAAGCAAATACAAGGAAGACCTCTGGATTATGGTACAAGTAAATTCACAAACCTCAAAACTCTCTCTAAAAACACTGATCAGAAGTAAACAACATCAAGCTGATCAGCATGATCTCTCTTAATAGTCTCTGAGATTTTCCAAATAGACATTTTTATCAATAAATGAACTATGAATACCTCCCCAGCTTCTATCAGATTGTTTTGAGAGGTATTTTACTGAGAAGTTGATGACTTTTATCTCTTTTTTTTTGTTGTTTTGGTTTTTTTTTTAGTATTTTTTAACAGCAGACAGTATTACAGTATTTGATATCCAGGCTTACTCACAATAAGTGTCTTCTCTCCACTTGCTATTTTCACTGATGCTTAAGTATTTTTCTGCCAATCTGACCTCTCTCTGCATGTGAGAATTATTCCCCCCCCCCCCGCCTCCAACTTTGCTGACATCTCAGTTTCTGCTGGTTTCAGCTCTCAGACAATTTTACAACAGACACAAGGTATGCCTGGTGCCTTTCTAACCCTCATGTGGTTTAAAGATAGTTATGCTATCTCAAAAACATTAAACCACAATCCAGGTAAGTGTAGTGCTGATGGTAATTAGAAACAAAATGCTTCATTGTGTTATGCTTCATTCTCTTGTTTTTAAGAGCTCAAAACTGTACACCTTAAAAAACCTCCCAAACAACTAGATTTACATTTTTAGAATTGTAAATATACTTTTCTCTCAATTGCTTTTTAAAATCAAACTGCTTCTAATGACAACTGTACGTTGTGGAAGAAGTAGCAGCTGGTTTCAGGAAGAGCTAAGGTAGTCTGGAAATTGACATCTCAGAGTCTGAAAGTAAAAAAAAGAACCAAACTAACAAAAACACTCCCCAAATCCTTATCAACTCATTGAACGAGGTCAGTAACAGTTTCCCAAAACTAGAACTTGAAACTTTTTTTCTCTGCAATTTCGTTTCAGAATGAGTGAACAGTTGCTCATCCCCTGTACCAGGTGCCTTCTCTTCCTCCCTCCCTCACCCTCTCCCCAAGGCAAATTGAGGTGAGCACACTGGATGAAAAAAACACCTGTGTAGTTATTCCTCCTTATTCTTCTAATGTCCTAGATCCCTGGCTTGCAGTCTTCTTCCTCTAGCACAGCAGTAACTAGACTTCAAGACCCTAAACTGACAGCTCTTTTTAGTTTCTGTCTCTTTACAGACCTGCTGTCATGTTTTTGAAAAATACTGGTAGGGTATGGAGAGCTTGAAGCAAAATGTGGGGGAGCTTTTCATGTGACATTGCCTTCTGAACACCACTGGATACGCTGTTTGAAAACAGGTATTTGCGTGAAGGGTCCAGGTCTTTGTTTATCACTCAATCTTATTTCCTATGTTCAGACTGGGAAAAATATTCACTGAATCTGAAAACCCTGTTTACAGGATTTCAGAAGAAGAAAACTGAGAGTCTTATTGAAAGATCCTGTGTCTAATAACCTCTTGCACTTTACTCAGTCAGACATTATTGATGTGGCTTGTTTAAAATTTACTTTCTTCCTCCCTGCAGCCGCCCAGACCCTGTGGCACTGGAGTCAATGTTTTGCCAAGCAGGAGACCTCTGAGAGTTTCTGGCAGAAAGTCCATAATGGTCCAGAACGACTGTGTTTCAAGTGGTTTTGTTGTTTGCTTGCTTGTCTGTTTGGGGGTGTTTTTTGGTCAAAATCCACTTCAGTAGGTTTTGCCCTGAGGGTTTTGGCTTTTTTTTGTTAGACAAATGAAATCTTGCTAGAGTGTGAAAATTGTTGTGCTCTAATTGTGCCAGGATAATAGTAGGGGCACAAAGTTCCCTCCTCTTTTGCAGGACAGACCCATGAGTACTACTATGAAGGTCTTTGATAGTGGTTCCCATGACTTTCATGTGGCCAGCCTGTGACTCCTGAGCCATATGCAGCAAGTCACTGCAAGGTCCCATTGCTAGATAATGTTTTGCTGAATGTTGCTGGGCTGCCCTTGGATCTGGCTGGATATTTTTCTGAGTCTCATCCTGCCATGGAGCCCTAGGGTCTGAGCCACTGTTATCCTATACACTTTCTTGACACTTGCCCTCTACTCTGCCCTTGGATTTCTGACATAAAAAAGGTTTTTAATGGCTCTTGGTCATTGGAGTTTTATAAGCTGCTCTTGGGGTCACTAAGGCTGGTTGTCTAATTGGACAGGAATGAAAAGAAATAATGTCGTGTATGATACCATCGTGAAGCAGTTGGTGTCTACATAAAGGGTTATGCTGATAATTAATCAATAGTCACATCTGTATCTGGCATAGCTCTATTTTTATAACAGAGTCTGCCCTGGGACTGTAGAGGAGCTCTGAGAAACTGTTTTAACACATGAAAGACCTGAAAAATTCCCAAATGGCACCTAAATAATAGGCTGCAGGGGCAGAGAGGGGGACTGAAGGCTCCTCCATTCATGTTTGAGGCTAAATGTTCAGCATACCAGCTTTGCAGCATCAGTGAAGTGATGTGAATCTGTTTCTCTGACCTCTTTCAAGACAGCATTTTGCTTTCTGTATCTGAAGTCATTCCTGGCTCACCTTCTGAGGACCTTTCTAGCTCAATCTACAAAGTCTTTTGCAACTCACTGTTCCTCAGTGAAAAGCTATTTGGAAAGGCAATGAATCGTGAAGTGGTCTGATAAATAGTTGGCAGAGGAAAGATGCTCCAGTGTTTGGCAGACTAGCCTGGGATTTGGATGATCAGGATGACTGTTTTCTACCTTTTTGCCCTCTGCAACAGACTTCCTAAAGAAGCTTAGGTACGTTATTTAGCCTCACTTTGGAGTTCATGAAAACGTTGTGGATATGGCCTCTGAGGTGACTGGTGATCATACCAAGCAGGTATCGAAAGAAAGATTGGAGCCTGCTTTATTGTTTTTTCTTCTACTTTTTTGCTAAATACACTGGTGAGTTCAGTTGCTTTCATACCATTTCCTGAAATATATTAAAACAGGTTCAACTTTTATGGGGCAAGGCCTCCTCTTATACTTCTGTTTTGACACTGAGACAATGCAGCTGTAGATTGCTTCAAGATCTGGAAAAGTCCTTTGAACATCTTCATTACTGCTACATTCATGTTAGCTTTGCATGGCAAGGTTTCATCAAGAACATGATTGTGTTAATCTTTGTAGAGTAATGGAACAGACCAATTATTTCTCTTCATTAATCTCCAATCCCTTCAAAGAGCATTTGAATCTATGGAAAATGATAACAATAAAGAAATGATGCTTGACAACTGACTCTCTTCAGTGCTATAGATGGTGAATGGTGAATGGTACAATCAGGTATCATACATGACAACTTGAAAAGGTCAGTTGTTGACAAAGAGCTTTTGATGTACCACATGTAATTGCAGAAGTACTGTTTGTCTTCCAGCTGATTCATTACTATAATTTTCTTTGCAATTTTAATTTTATCTTACTTGCCCTGATTTCATTTCATGATCCAGAAAGGCATTTGCTATTAGCACAGGTAAGAGGATAGTTAGTCAGACTGTGAGGACTTTTGTGCGAGCTTTTGCTCTTTCTTCTTCAGGAACAATCCACCTGTGCTGATTTTTGAGCTATTTCACATGGCTTGGCTTGGCACATGAGGAGAGTGCTTGGACAGATTTCTCCACTTAGACTGGTAGGGACAGTAGACTCCAGAGAGAGGGAAGGGTATATGACAGGAGCCCTTTTCTGGCATATCTGAGTCTGGAAGAAAATAACTATTTGAGGCTAATTAACTTCAGTCTGTGTCTTTTAACATAGTACTGCTGGTAGAGAACAACTCAGGACATGAACAGCAGTGGAGCATTTCCATTGCTCCAGTGTGTGGGCACGCTGAGTCATGAGTCATCCTTGCTCTGTCTCAGCCTTACACTCACTCGTCCCTGGCTCTGACAGGAAGGCAGTTCTGCATTCTTGTCCTTGCCAGAAGGTGGCCCTCAGGGAAGACAACTGCATAGTGATGCTTGACAGCCATAAGTCAAACCAAGGCTGATCACAGATGTGGCACTCAATTAGAGACCACACAGAAGTAATGGGTTCACAGCAGAACTGTTCAGTGCTTTCTGGGTGATGCTAACAGGTTATCCCCTTTTTGTCCTGTGGGATTTTAGCACCAACATCACTAAATCTGCAGATGCTAAGCCTCACATCCTAAATAAGAATTGGTTACCCTCTCCTTATGGATACAGCTGGGCCCGCTCTGGGCTTGATACTCAGTCTTGCTCTCAGTGTTGGAGACAGAACACTGAAGGATCCTGGAAGTTTGTTTCATTAAGGCAGCAGTCTCAGGCTTTCTTGAATACACCCATTTGCTATGTAGCAAATTAAATCCTTGTTAGTCAGTGCTAAAATAACTTTTTGGTTTAGGTGTTGCAGCTTCACATAGGTAGTATAACTCAGGCGGGTTTTCCTCTACCTTTTTGAGCTCCCAACTAACTCCACTCTCTAGGGTGGATATGAATCAACACATTTACAGCTTTAACTGCTGAATGGGAGTACTGCTCACCTGTGAAATTCATTCACCTCTGATCACTGAAGCATGATAACTCTGAATATAATTATGTATTAAAAAATGAGACTAAACCAGCTAGGCTGTAGCTTCTCCAGGTTAATTAAACCAAAGCCGTAATTAATTGTATATACTTTTCTGTAATCTGGCAAACGCTTGAAAAACTGTCTTGCTGAGGAATGATTTTTACCTCTTTACTTGTCTGATGAAGATGGCCATTTTCATGAAAGCTTTCAGAGAAATAGATTAATACCTAGTAGCACCAAAACACTTGAAATCTTCTGGTTCAGATGTCAATCTTATTAGCTGTCCAAGACTTTTCAAGTAGTACAAAAGCTATTTATTTGCAGACTTACACATAGTAGCTTGCTTTATTCCTTCTTCCTCCCCTAAAAAGTGATATTGTTTACTCAAAATCAGCTCTTTTCTTTGGTATAAATACTAAAGAACACTCTCTCTTCAAAGCAGAGTAGACATTCTTTCAAGCATTAACTGCTGTTATTGCCTATTACTTTAGGCTTAAATGGTATTGAATTAAAATAATTTCTTAATGATAATCTTCTCAAAGGGCTTAATGGTTTTTAAATTGGTTTTTGGCAAATATGAGTCTAGGCAAGGATGCAAGTCTGGATCTTATCCAAAGGCCATTTAAATCAATGAAGTCATCAGGTCCTATAAATGCATCATGCCACAGCACGACAATTAACATTTAATGGAATGTTTGCAGAATATTACAATGTCTATAAAATATGGATTAAATGTACCTAAGACACCGCCAGTTTCCTGACATATAGAAATGAAAACTTTTTTTTTCTTTTAGATTAACTCTGCTGATCTAACTTGCTACAAACTGTAGAAAATGCCAATTTTCGAGCAGTAATATTCATTACAGCAAGTGGTCTAACAAGTCTCTTCAAAATAGACTTATCTGTATGGATAGATTTGGTTAGATAAATGCTGGAAATACTCCTGTGACTCACATCCTGTTCTCCTCTGTACTAGTGGAAGATAGTATGCACCTTCCTTTTCATACCATTATCCATCCCTGAGTGGTCTGTAAACGGTTGCACCTTGTTAAGGAGTGTTTTTTAATGAATTTTCTGAGATTCGTCATTTGTAATTACTTTATATTTCTTTCCACATTTCTCAATTTTGCAAACTCAAATGAATTTTGTAATTCAAATGAATAAACTGTCTTCAGATGCCTAAGGCTCAAATCAAAGTGTGGTCTCAAATACCAGGGGCTGTCATTGTGTGGTCTTTGTTTCTCCTGCAGATATATGAGTGTTGGGCGAAAAGGCACATGCCTTTCTTGTGTGAAGCTGAAGATGTCTTGGATAATCTCAAAAGTAAATGAAACCAAACCAAAACAGCTCCTCAAGTCCCATGTCCTTTATGTTTAAGTTCTGAATTAATAAAAATTAATAAAAAAATTCAACACATTGCTGGAAAAACAATCCTAAAGGTAGTCAGATGACAGAGTAGGAAGAATGTAGCAGTGGGAGCATTCCACCACGCTGTCGCAGGAAGACATCAGAGACGACAGAAAGGTTTGAGGTGCTACAGAGAAGGGAGTTGCTCTCAAAGAAGACTTGAGCTTTATAGGTAAATTTTAGATCCAGGCGCTTCTCTTTCCCTCTATGCATCAGGCACTCCTTGATACAGAAAATAGTAATTTTGCACAGGTAACATATGATTTCAGAAAATGATGATGTTTATGTGGAGGATGACATTTGCCAATTCCCTTCTCCTCAGTGCTCTGAAGCAGCCATATTTCGTGGGAAAACATGAAAATCTTGTTCCAGAAGAAAGTAGTTACCTTCTGAAGGAGCTGATAACTAGAGATAACAAATGTATACTGCAGAATCAGCAGGAAATAGCTGAGTATACCATGCCTGGTTTTTTTGTGGACCCTCAAGTTATAGAGTGACAGTCTCCAGGACTTACCTTTGGCTCCTTTGTTTTGGAAAAAAACACACACTGTGAAATGTCAGTCACAGGTGGCAGGAGATGCAGTTTGTCTTTTTGGCTGTTCCTGAGACTTGTTCTTGTTCTGCAAGCAAAGCCAGTACTTCTATTGGAGCCAGAGAAGGAGGGAGTGCTGCCACCCAAAAAGGCTGTATGCAGCCTAATTCCCCACAGGCAGTGTGAAGGAGACTGTTTTGGAAAGATTCCTTCTTTATCTTCCTTTCCCACTCTGTTTTTTTCAGGACAAGTTAATTATATTTGCATATACAGTCACTGTTTACTCCTGTGACAAGACCATAGGGAGCGGTGATTTTGGCTGGAAAGTATGCTTTGTGGGGGAAGCAGGATGGGATAATTGAACAGAGCTGAGGTTCCCTTTTCCCTTGCTCCTGTGTTAAAGCTTACTGTTTAGTGCCCCTGTGTTCTCTGTAACTTCTTACAGAGATTTCTTGGCTTCTTCGAGACTAACTTTGTTCGTGCTTTGTTAATTCTCATGGCTACTGCCATTTTTCAACCTTCCTCTACTTTTGCTCAGGAAATGACATTCCGTCTATTGAAAAGTTCCATTGCTGGATCAATAGAAGAAGTTTATTCTTAATTTCCTTTATAATAGCTATTGTATAGTGCTGCAAAATGGCTGTTGTAGCCAGCTGTAATTTGTCAGTGGATGAGCAATCCTGCAGTCTGAAAAGCATCCAAAGATCTTACAGGATGAAAAGTGATATAATCATTATTGGTAGCTCAATTGCTCCTGTGACATCTCCTATAAGTATTAGTTGAGAATTGGAGGGTTATCTAGGCCCAAATGTTACTTCAATCAATTATCTGTGCATTTTCCCCATCCCATCTGATGATTGCTTCTTTTGCTAACCACTGGTATCCCACAGTGTCCCCCGATTGAGCTTCAGTCCACAGAAATTTGTATCTAGTTCCCTGCTGCTTCCCAGTCATCTAATGCCCCTGCACAGAACTGGGCCCTTGAGTTTAGGATTGCTGGCTTCCTTTCTCTCTCAAACAGCTGCCATGTCATTGCAGTTTTTTCTAGACATTGAGTAAGCTGGCCTTCAACAAGCAGGCTGACAACATTCGATGTGTTAAAGTTATGTGCCTGATGATAGAGAAATTGTTGAAGCAATCTAATAATTCAGTTCTGATGATATCAGCTTCTGCCTTCTGTCCCTGAAATAGGAGACCTTCTCGGGATCTTGGGCTACAGGTCAGTGTTTTGTAGTTAAGAATGCTTGGGTCAAAGTTCAGGGAAAAAAAAAAAAGCTTTCACTGTTGCATGGCTTTGTGAAGCCAAATATGTGCTTCATTTTCTATTAGCATGTTGCATTGAGCTGGCACCTACGATGGTTCTGTCTCCTGAACGGGCTTGGCAGTATGAGGGACAGTGATCACATCTTGAGCAAAGAATGATGCCTGTGTCACTGCAAAAGGCAGGTGCAAATGTTACCTGTCAGTGCTTAATGCCTGACTTCTAATGGTTGAAACAGCTGCTCCTGTTTTGGGTAGTGATAGGAGCTGGGTCCTGTGATTTTAGTATTTTCAAACACCATCTCAAAATTGCATATCCCCCAGTGGAAACCAATGTGGTGCTACTGATCAGCCTAGCTAACAGAGAATGGGGACTGGGAGGACAAGTATGTTGCAGTGATGAAATTCCAAGGAAAAGTGTAAAGGAATGTATTGTTTTGATTCATGTTTTGTGAGGTATGTGAAATAAATTAACTTTTACTTAGGAAATAGGCAAGTGTCTCATTGTGAGGAGCTGTAAGTAAAGAACAGGACCAACATTTGGAAGCCTCAGTGAGGCATGCTTTCCACAGTCATTAAAAAACCTGAATTTGTCTTGTATATTTGTGTGATAATGAACAAAGATTTCTCCAGTCTTTAAATGAGCTACTGCATGGAAAGCACTTTTATAAAGCAATTTTCTTATTGCATCTCCATCACCATAAAACCTTTTGGCATAGCCTTTTTATAACTCCCGTCTACATATGCATCTCATACAAACTATTTGCTTTTGAGTATGATAGTGAGGTCTATTGAAAACATTAAATAATAAATTATGCAACTTTCTCATTCCCTTTCAGCTGAAATGCTTAATAGACAGAATTCAAACACAGGTTTAATTCACCTATAAAGTACTTGGGCATCTGAATTACAGTTTTAATCTGCAGCAGCTGAGTTATATCCTACTCTTACAATATATCTGGGGAGGGAAACCTGGACAGATAGAATCTACCTATTTTACAGATCGTGGGATAACTTATGCAGACAGGTAACAGCCTGTTCCTACTAGATGGGGAGAATTTATTGGGAGGGCTCAGGATCTTGCTCCCCCTGTCACTGGCGGGTTATTAGCTTATTCTTTCCCCTGCAGAGCTGCTCTGTTTGGTTCAATCTTGAGCTGACTACAAGTGTTGCCCACCTGAGAAACAGGATTGCAATGTGAGGGGTGGGTTGTGCCTGTCCAGGAAGGATGCTCAAGTGAGTTAGCTTGCTTTTTGTTTCTGCTGTTGGCTAACACAGGAAGAGAGATGGCAGAATGTGTGTCAATTTATATAAGCATGAAGACTCTCATGGTCTGATATTTCTAAAGCTTGAACCTGCAAACCTTTCTCTGAATACACAAGAGGGTATACAACTGGAATATAAACTGGCAACTCAGCCTCCCGACGACAATAGGTACCTTATGTGCCCAAACTGTCAGATGTTCTGATCTAAATGACCATGAATTGAACGTCAATTAAAAATATTGTTCATCTTTACTTGGTGTTCATTGTTACTCGGTGAATAACAATATTTCTCTTTTCCTTGGGGCAAGGAAGTTTGCTGTTTGATCCAATTCCCACATCAGATACCATGAGTTTTACAGGCAAACATCTCCCTTGACCTCCATTTCCCATGCTGACCACTTACTCTTTGACAGACAGAAATCAGAGGCTTGAGATACAACCAGCTATGAGGTACTTTTGGCTACGAGTTGTTCTCCAGCCCCTCCAGACTCCTGAGGAAAATGTCTGGGGGTGGCAATCAGAAAGGGCTTCACTCTCTGTAAATATCAATAGATCAGGAAGGTCATTATGTCTGTTAGTGTCTCAAAACAAGTTGGGGGAACACTTCTTTGAACAGAATTCTATAGTTGGTATAGAAAAAAAACCTCCATGTCTGGATCCCAGCCATGCAGGGAAGAGAAACTCAAATGGATTAAGATCAGAGAAAAAATTCTCTTTTGATAACATGTTAACCATTTTCAGTTAATACCTTAATCCCTCAAAAGCCACTTGAGATTGTCAGATGAAAGTCTATATGGAGAAAAGGTATTAATGCACATGCTGTAGTGTGTACGAGAGTAACACTGTTAAATCTTACTCTGAAAAATGGCTTTACTGAAACACCTGCATTTTGCAATGTCTGCTGGTGGAATGGAAGACACAGATCGAGATTTTAGGCTGGATCCATGTTATTCTGTGTAGTATTTGCCTTCACTTTAATAAACAAGAGCTACATCATTACCAGTTGCTTTCCGAATTAAACTTACCTCGAACTGGGCTGGGTGATTTTGATAAGACAAATTACAACTTTTTCTTAGGAAAAGTGAACAAGATATTAACTGGGAAATATAAAGCTGGAACTAAATAAAATAGTTGTCCCTAGTAGAGCAACTTTAAAGGGGTGCTTTTTATGGTCTTTGAGAAACATTTTCAACTCAAAACTATTTGTTCCTACTGTTTGCAGAAGCTAAAGGAATAACTAATATTCTCTGATAAAGGTTCTATCCTATTAAGGAGTCAACTTTGCAGTAAAGGAAAAGAAGAATAAAAAATGTTGCAAAGACAAGGTAAAGCTATTAGCAAATCTCCATTCCAAAGTTGTTTCCTACTTGTTGTAAACCATTTCTATCAAGGGAGCAATTTCCTGTATGCTGCCATTAGTGGATAATATTTTCCTTCAAATAATGGGCTATGGATGGTGACTAACCACAAATGGTAATACTGTCTCTTTTAAAAGCCTTCACATCATGCTTTAATGTTCTGCCATGGTGCATTAAAACATAAAGTAGACTATTTCCAATGTGAAAACTCATTTGTTTAGAAAAATCACTCTCCCTCTCTCATTACCCCTCTCAAAACAGCTGAATGAGAGTTGAGGTTCCCATAAAGTTTCAGTTGTCCTGGAGTTTGAATGTATATTTCATAGTTAGCAAACCTTGGAAGAATATTTTATATGCATCTTAAAAAAGACAATAAAATCTGATGAACAAGGCAACAGGATCTGTGCCTGTGCTGTGAGATTTGTTACTGCTCACATTGCTGGGCTGTGTGGGCATTCCCACACACAGGATAAACTGGGCTAGGATTAACCAGGTGCAGTGAAACAGCATTCTGTTATCTGTCTCTGACAAATTACAGGCTGCTAGCTGGAATTGCCCCTTGCAATAGTAGTCATTTAGTAGTAAACTGGGCTTATTTTTTACCCCTAAAAGCCTCAGGCATGTTTATGTAAGTATGTTGAAATATTAAATGCTTTGAGTACATGTAAAGGCAATGTAAACCTTCCTAGCCTTTCATTTCCTATCAAACATTTACTGCATTGCAGGTCTCTCCAGCTCAGTAACAATGTCAGTGTAGCATACGTCATACACACTATGCTTTATAGTGTCATGGTAATGTATTATTTGAGGCCTTCTTTAAACCTGCATTCTGCTTTTATAGAACTGATTTTGATTAAAGAGAATACAGAAACATTTTTTTTTTATGTTTTGAAGTGTGACAATTTATGATGGAAAGTAAATGCTTTATGCTTGTGTGTTATTGTAGGATTCATTGCTCTGGAGGAAATGTCCCTACTCACAACTGAGCTTGTTTAGTGCAACAAGTACAGCCAAAATACTGCACTCAATGCTTTAGTTTTAAATGACTCTGTTTTCAAATAATTTGATTTTTATTTTTTGAACAGTGAAGCTGCAAAACTAAGGCTTCTTTTTTTGGACTACAATGTCATGACACTTTTCTAGAATTGTCTTAAAGGAAACCAACTTAAATCTCATGTCCTACCATTAGGGCATATATTAAGGGATCATTTTACTCACTATCAAGAAAAAACACACTTTTATGCCTGTTTGTTTCAAGTTAGGGGTGTGGACTAGGGGTGTGGACTCAGGCAATAATGCAGGAAAGCAGAGGTGGGCTGTTCTTTGCTTTGTGACACCTCAGCCCCCTTTGAAGTGTCTCAGGTACGGGTGTGTGGAAGATTTTACTTCTCAGCAACATTGAATTGGCTTTATTAGGGCTACTTGTAACACTGCAGTAGGCTCAGAACACACGCTGAAAGCTGCCTTACTGGGGGTGTGTGGAAAAATTTTTTGCATGTGTATTTATAAGGGATCAGCCACTATGTCCTTTGCTCTGCAGAAGTTGTTACCTTATGCATGCAGTGCCAGCTTTGCCAGCATCCCATTTCACTGTCATCTGTGTCTGCTGACACAACGTTGGTTCCTTTGGTCATGCCCTGTAACCCCTTGAGTAGTAATTACAAATAACAAAATTGTTCCCTGTTATCACTTATCACAAACAAAATTCTCTGTTCTTCCTATATTCCCCTCTAGCACCCTTATTACAGGTGGAATAAATTGAGCCTTTGCTATATTTAAAAACGGTAGATGGCCAGAAGATGAAGTCTGAGGAAAAAATATTTTACCTTTCAAATAAATGATTCTAGGATTAAAATGTGGAATAGTTCATTTTCACCCTGGTTTCAATCATTTCTGTTTTTCAGATACCCTTCCTAGCTCTTAAAAGTGTAAATCTTAGAGTTTTTATGTGTCTGTAAATCAAAAATTGCAGAACACATTTTAACCTCTTAAAAAAAAAAATCTACATCTGGACTAAGGAATTTTTGTGTCAAGCTACAGCATCATGCACATATGGAAATGAGTTAAAACCTTTGAAAAAGGCAGGAGGTTTATAATGGGAATGCTTTTTGAAGTGGAAGTGTAAGAGGACACCACTATAATAAATCTAGAGAACTGAGATAAAATGAGATCTTATGATGCTTTCACGCACTTTGGCAAAAAGCAGTTTTGCATCTGAGTTCTGCTGATTCTGCTCAGGAGAGACTATTAAAGGTGTACTTTTCAAATGCATGTTTCAACACTTTTCTTTTTTTTTATTTCTTTTTGCTTTCAGTGCAAAGAAAGTCACAAAGTCAATGACCCCAAGACAGAACTATGCTCAGAAGATGTTAAAGATGGGATATTTTCCTCCTCCTTCTCCAACACTCACACCCTTCACCTCTGAAGTGTCAGCTCCCCTTTGAGCTGCAACTGATCCTGAGCCAGGCACATTTTACAGATGTTTGAGTGGTTTGGTAGTGAAGGCTCTTTGGGAGCTGCCTCTAAATAAACAAAAAGTCAGAGGGATAAAGGAAACAGCTCTCTACTGCTGTGTTGGAAACATCTAGGCAAACTGCTAGAGTTGTTTATAGAGACTTTGTGCCCTCTAGAAACACCTAGGCACTACTTACCCCAGGTTTTGGGCTTTATTGTGCCAGCAGAGGAGTCTAAAGTAGCCTTACTGAGACAAAAAGATCCACTCTTGAAAGGTCCTGAGTAGGAGCACAGATGTTTTCAGAGGTCCTAATAAGGACTAGAGTCCTGCTGAATCTGGAGGGGTTTGGCCTCTTCTGCAAGTGAGAGTCTAATTTTGTCGTAAATAGGTTTTTTAACCTTTGTGACAGCCTGAAAATGTTCGATTTAAGCTTTCGTATAGTGGACTGACCAAAATAGAAGGATTAGAACAGAATGAGAAGCAATGTGTCCTGGAAAGTGCAATTATGTGGAAATCCATCTGAAAACAGCCATCTGCAGGAATAGACCAGAGGAGGCATTTTTAATACATCACCAGTAAATGGGAGAGCGGCACCTGTGGCTCAGCAGTTTGAACCCTGATCACATCAGCACCCGTGTTACTGTTCTTTTTGTTGCTTGTTACTTTTCTGCATGAAAAGAATCAAACTATCAGGAGACACAAGGAACAGCAAGAAATAATTCTTCAACAATACTTGCTGAAGGAGAGGGTGGCCAAGGAATTTGTTGCTCAGCAGAGCAGGATAAACATGGACCAAAAATGTGGTCGAAACAGAGTGCTTTAAGCCTTTTACACTTTCATTTTTATTGCAGGTTCAGGTACGTCCTAACTAAGTTTGGGCAGGCAGAGTATAGCTACCTGAAGTTCAAGCTTTTGAATTCACTGCTCCTGCTGGGCAGTAGGAAGTTTAGCACTATGGTATTTAGAGACCAAAATGATCCTTAGGCTGTAGGAATTTATCTCTGCAAGCTCAGAAAGTGTGGGTGAGGTTCTGGAAGAAGGGCAGGTAGTGCCTCATGAAGGATAAACTGGATGGAAGAAATACTGAAGGCCAGTCAACTTGAATTCAACTGTAGAAAAATACAGGAGTAGATGAACTACATGTAAGTGCCTACTGGAAAAAACAAATCAAAGAAAAACAACCAACCACCCCAACCAACCAACAAAAACCTTGATGTTTTTTGAGGCTTCTGTGTCTGTCTTTACAGCATTCATGGAAGTGCACTTGGAGTTATGCAAAGTAGAGGCAAAACACCTTAAAAAAGTTAACAGGCCATGTTTCACTGGCAGAATGGAGGTGTATCTGCAGGGGTCAGTTCTTGTTCAGGTGTAAGTCAATGGTTACTGCTGTCTTACTTGAGGGACAAAAAATATCCTATTAAATTTCAAGCTGAAACAAAACGAAGAGGGGAGAGCAGCTACATGAAGGACAGGTCATGTGGTGTTGACAACCTGCCAAAACAGTCCAAAACAAAAAAAAGAAAATGGCAAAAGCAGGACTCCACACTCAATGCAGTTGTTTACTGCTGTCAAAACCAAGATTAGGAACAACTGGCTGGGAACCAGTTTTGTGAAAAAAATCTAAGGCTGTGGACCACAAGCTGAATGTTCTTTAGGTAGGATAGGAAGCTGTAAAAAAAAGCAGGAAAACTTCATCCTGTGTTCTGTTCATCACTAGTAAAGCCTCACCTAAAATAATGGTCTCATTTTGAATGGACCCATGAAATTTCTTGCCAAATGGTTGTGTGAGTAATAAAAGTTTTCATGAGTTTAAAAGATAACCTGACAAACTAAATGTTAACAAAATTTCCTGTTCAAAACCCACCATTTTATTTAGGGCCTTGAATAAATCCTCCAAAAATACTGCTATGTATTTGCTTTGTGCTTAAACCCTCAGCAGGTCTGAGCTAAATGATCTTTCAGGCTGTGCATTCTCCTGTTGTGCTGCACTCTTAGTGTCAGCAGTGGTTGAAGATTATACCAGAAGATGCTAATGGCTGCCAGGAGCTACCCAGACAGTTCTGCAGGACCTGTGGTGAGATATAGTTGGGCAAACTGATTTGCTGGAGTGACAGGTTTCCTCTGCATGTAGCTCTCATATTATGTCCACACCAGGCTGTTGTTAGTGAAAGTTCCTCTCTCCTGTCCAACCTGCTTTCTCCTTGCCACATCCCGGGCTCTGCTGAAACCCCCTCTGAACATTTCCGTAGTGCAATAATACTGCTTTTAATTTTGTTTCCGAACATAGTTCTCAGATAATTTGGTAACCCAGGCAGGCATCTAATGTAGAATTTGGATTTATGCTTGAAAAATCTGCCTGACCCGAACAACAGATTATAGTGATTGCGAAGGAGATGTTGTCCTTTCCTGGGTAAGTTCTCATAAACTTTTATATGACAGGTTAAAAAATAATAAAAGGAAGAGAAATAAAAAAAGAGGACATTATAGTAACAAAGGAACATTGCAATCAAGAAGATTCAGACTCCAGACAAAAGCCAAGGACAAGAATCCATCTTACTCTATGAGGTTAGTGCTGCTTTTTTTGTTTTAATCCTTCTGCTTTGGTACATTTCTCTCCAATCCTTTGCAGGGTGTGGAAGCTGAACATTATACTCTGCTGGTTTAATAAAGCCTATCATCTTGTTTATTTCAATCACTTCCTCACTGGGCTGAAAGCTTTAGGGATTTCTTTTACAATAATTCCTCAGATCTCATTCTTGGCCATTACAGTGCAGCAGATTGCCTCTAAGAAGATAGTTCCTCCTTTTTATTCTTTGCTTTCAGTCTCATAATTCTGTGCTTATCTGCACTGAACTTCATTTGCATTTATTAGCTGTGTTGGTATTTAAAATATCTACTCTAAGACCTTCTTTATCTATCTGCATTGTTTCTTATTATTTGCTTTCTCTCCCAATTTATCTTTAAATGCAAACTCAAAGTGTTTGTTCCAAGCGGTTGCCAAAATTCTTTGCATAAACTCTTGAGTGTGAACCTGTTCCCACATCCCAACTACCAGATTCTTTCTAGCTGAGATTCATTCTTCCATGAATCTCCTTATAGTTTCAGCTGGTTCCACCTCTTGCTCCTCATTTCCTCCTTGTCTGAAGGACACGGCTCTTATTCCTACTGACACACCCATCTCCTTGAAAGTGCAAACCTCACTCTCCCCCTGCAGGTCCCCCCCATGCTGGGTTGAACACATTGTCTTAGTGTCCACACTCCAACGCTGCTACAGGGTGATACATACATTCCAGAGAAAATGAAACCCACCCTGACTGTGCTGGATTGAGGATTTCCACATGTTGCCATCACTGCTCCTGATGCTATCTCTGGTATCAGAGGTAATTTAGTTAGTGACTAAAGGTTATTCCCACAGGATGCAGGTAACACCTACCTGACGATTGGCTGGTTACAGTCAAAGCATGGAGCCTGGTTCCAGTTTTTAGTTCTGGCATACACTCCTGCAATTTCAGGCAAACCAATCTCTCTGCCCTAATTTCCCCTTGTGTGAAATGGAGACTATAATGCTTATTAGCAGAACTTCTCTTTTTTTGTTTGTTATTGTTGTTGGTCTTTTCCCACATTTTAAGAGGTACCTTGTTCCCAAATAGAGCAGAACCAAGAAGCTACAAGTCCCAGGATAGTCATGGCACACTGAAAGGCTGCAGTACACTCCAATATAAATACAGCAGCAGTCACCTACAAGGTATGACAGACAAGTAAGAACAGAATCCCTGAAAGGATATTGGCTTCAGACTGAGGCTCCAAAATTCAGGTATTTATGGATAATAAACATAGCGCTTGTCTGTAGCCATAGCTTCAGCATCTCTTCTCCTCACTCCCATCAGAAATTTGTTATTGCTTAGAGTTTGTCAGTGCTGTTGAACGTGACAGTTGTCCAAAAGTGGTGTCAGAGGCCAGAACCACAGCGGATACAGGGTTTTGAACTAATAGTTAGGTCTCATCGAAGTGCATATGGATCCAGTGCTTCAGGCAATGGTTATCTCCATTTCCTTTCATCTGAGCCAATTATTTGGAACTGAAACTGTATTTTTAAGTTCTTATAGAAAGCTCAGAAAAGTCAAAAGACCATTTCCATTGGCACTAGCAGGCTACAGCAGTCTCAGGGGCATAGTGTTGAGGAATCTAAAACTGTTCTTCAAGTTTCTTCAATATTTTAAAGCTTGAAGGTATTTTGCCATGTGATTTAAGGCTGAATATTATAGTGATGGGAAAGCACAGAAATATTCTGCAGTCTGTGGAAATTTAAAATGAAGCAATCTACTGTCCCTGATGTTCCCATACAACATTCTGAAAACACAGGAAACCATAAAATACTATTTTCATTGCTGCTAGCTGTAACATCTGTTTCTTGTGGCTCACATAGAAGGTACACCCCATCCTCCACCCTGCACCCCAAATTAAAATTTTCATAGTGTTTCCCCCTTTGTTTTAAATTGTAAAAGAAAATTATAGTTGATCCAGAAGATAAATGTGGAAAGTCTGAGAGGTTTGTTTTCAGAAAAGCAATTAGATAGAAATCCTGGAAACAGTGCTGCAATTTCAGTTGTAAACATTTTGAAAGCTGTTTTCTGAAACTGTGAATTGTTTCTATAATATCATGTCTTTTGAACCTTTATCTTTGGATAGGCAAAGAGCAAGTATATGTTGATGTGTGCTAAAACATACTTCAGTGAGTTAGAGGGACTAAATTGAAACTCCGTCAACTAAAAGAATTAAAAAGTGCTACCATAATTTTGTATTTAAAGAGTTTTCTAACATCACTTCTCTTGTACTTTCTTTGCCAGTGTGAACATTTCCTTGTTGCTTGCTGAGTTTCCAGGGTGGAATAGGATTTTCCTCTTAATGAATAGCCAGGTATTATGGGGACCTAAAAATTGGTGACACCTTCAGCCTTTCCTTGTTTTGGTACCTTGTAGTTTATGTCTAGGTTTATTTTTTTTTATGCTTTGTTTTTTTTGTTTTTGGTCTTTTTGCCCTCCCCCTTCCCCCCCGCCCCCTTTTTTTGTGTGGTATGAGTTATTGCTTGTTAGCAACATTCTGTGACTTATGGTGCATTAAGCACATCTGTTAACTGTTTAGGATTTAAATGACTGCTAAATGATTTGCAAATGTTTTATGGAATTAGGCTTAAAAGAAAAAGATAGCACCTCTAAATTCTGGTCTTATACTGGCCTTTACTGATTTGTTTAGATTAGAAGACTAGGCTGACCAAGTCTACTGCAATCTGGACAATAAGTGTCATAATTAAAAACTATTGCATAATTATAATGTTAATGACACTTCTTCTGAAGTTTTTTGCCTTTAAAAAAATTGTAATAAATCTGCTTATTAAGCAATTCCTTTATGTGTATTTTCTCCTGGAGGTTAATCTACTGAACAACATGTCAGTGCCTGTGGGTGCATTTAGTATATTTAACATTTTGCACTGTCCTTTTATTCTTTTAATAAAGATGTCCACAACTTCTTAGTGTTATTATTTTGTTCATTTCATTATTATTTCAGTTATAGTTGTGTATCCAGTTTTATCTTAAGTTACTGATGACTGTGTCTACACACATACAGGAATCCATGAAGATATAAATTAACTGTCAAGGCAAGATTTTGGAGAAGACTTCTGGGAAAGGCTAACACTCCATTTTTTTGCACTTTTCTTCTTAGCATCTAGACTGAATCATAGCAGAAAGCCTTTTGCACCAGGCTTATCCCACACTGGTTTATCCTACAGACATGAATGTGCTGCAGCCCTGGATCTGTGCCCTCTCTCCTTGGCTTCCTGTAAGGCACGGGCCTGTCTGCCTTGTCCTTATCTGATGCCCAGGCTGGAGACCCACCAAGCATTATCTGGTGGTGCAAAAGTATTTAAAATGGTTTTTAAAACTCTTGCTTCCTGACAGATCTGACAACAGGGCAGAAGAGGGGAAGAAGTTGAAAAGGGGTCACTGCCTTGTGTTTAATGAGCAGAGTGGGAGACAGGTCTTTGAAGATTCATGAATTCATTCTGAGATTTCATATGTAGTGGGAAGAAAAGGAGATGATGTGCATTATTTCTCCTCCTACAGTAATGCAGGCCATGCTACTTCTGCACCCAAGATTTGTAAAAGGTTCATCCTTTCTGCATCAAGAAGGAAATGCAAGTGTTTGGAAAAAAACAGTTAAATAGAAACATGTTCTTACAGAACTCACAAAGTCCATAAAAAGTAATATAAAGTGTAGAAACCCACCCCCCCCCCCCCCCATAGATTACCAACTTCAGGATTTGTAACTGTCTTTTATAATTTGATTGTTTTGATACACATTTTATCTTCTCTCAGTTCTGCAATTAAATACCAGCAATATATTCATGTCAGGTCCTGGCTATGAAAACTGCATGACAGTTTGCACAAAATATTGGTAATTGACTTTCACAGACATAGCAACCTTTATGCAAAAAGACTCTTTAAATGTATTCCATATCATAGTATTTGAAAATGGTCCATCTATTGCCTCAGTTACAATTTGGTGAAGCAGGTCACATTTCTTGACAATTTGAGTCAAAATGTAAAAAAAAAAAAAGATTTCTTTTAGTTTCAAATTCTTGGTGCTAATGAACTTTGAAAACTTTATTGAGCTTAGGGGAGTATTTGAATTTATATCAGGGAGTTTTGAGATTTGTGAAACTATTTTGGATACCTCTGGTCTCTTTTAAATGAGCTCATGAGGAAGAGCAGTGGAAGAAGAATGATTATTTCAATGTGCAAACTGCAACTGCCCTGTATGATCTGAGTTTGCTTCAGGCTAGATTAATTCAGATGAAAGGGGAGGGTATTTCTAGGGTTTCAATAAGACTAATGGAGCTCTGAGTTGCTGTTCATCTTTTCCTGTGAAATTTGGGAGCTACAGGGAACATTACGACTATCTGATTGCACAGCTATACTACTATAGATACAGCATTTCATGACATATTTTATCATCCATTCCAGTAAATTCTGGTGCATTTAGAGCATGGGTGACTCTAGCAAAGTTTTCCTAAGCTTTTCAGAGGTTGATTTCAAAATCTGAGCTTAAGAATCTAATTTTAAATTGCAAAACACATCTCTGAATGATGACCATCTCACAAGAGGCATTAAAACATCTTATCTATTTCCTGATGATAATCAAGTACTTCAACATGTTTAATCATACCTGAAACTGCTGCAGCTTCTAATACATCGGGCAAAGAGGGAACACAGAGAGTTGGGAGTGGTATTCGTGGACATTGCTAAGGCTTTTGACACCGTGAGCCATCAGCACATCCTCATGGGTCTGAAACAGAGAGGAGTGGACCCACATATCATCAACCTCATAAGCAACATGTATGAAAACATCCACGCCACCATCAGCACCAAGGAGGGAGAGGCGGAACCGATACAAATATGGGTTGGAGTGAAGCAAGGCGATCCAATGTCACCGCTCCTATTCAACCTCGCCCTGGACCCCCTCCTGTGCAAGCTGGAAGAATGCGGGGATAGACTCCGACAGGGAAATAACACCGTCACGGCGATGGCCTTTGTGGACGATTTGGTTCTGCTTAGTGGATCCTGGAAAGGGATGGAAAAGAACATCAAAATCCTGGAGACCTTTTGCAAGCTCACCGGTCTCAGGACACAGGGGGAGAAGTGCCACGGCTTTTTCATCAAGCCGACTAAGGACTCATACCATCAATGACTGTGCAGCATGGACTGTGAATGGCACACCCCTCAATATGATAGACCCTGGCAGTTCGGAGAAATACCTGGGCCTTCAAATCGACCCGTGGACTGGGATTACAAAACCAGAGATCTCTGAAAAGCTCAGGCTCTGGCTGGAACGCATCGACAAAGCACCACTCAAGCCACTGCAGAAGATAGATTTATTAAGGACATTTACAATTCCTAGAATCATTTATTCTTTGGACCATACAGAAGCAAAAGCAGCTTTCCTGGAATCACTGGACACTCAAATTAGGATTACAGTTAAAGACTGGCTCCACCTTCCACCCAGCACCTGCGATGCCATCCTGTATTTCAGCACAAAGGATGGAGGTTTGGGCATCACCAGATTGACGGGTCTGATTCCAAGCATTCAGGCCCGAAGACTGCACAGACTCATGCAGTCCTCGGATGAGGCGGTCCAGACCATCCTGAGGGAGGAACGGATAGAGAGAGTGTATGAGAAACTGTGGGTAAAAGCTGGAGGGGACAAGGAGGAGATGCCGTCAATCTGGGAAGCCAAACCAGTAATGGACTCTGTGGACTGTGGGACTGAGGGTATAACATCGGAGTGGGAGGTATGCAGGCAAAAATCCAGTTACCCGAGACCTTGTAACTGGAGAAAAAGGGAATTTAAAAACTTCACTGATTTGGTATCCCAGGGCCAGGGGGTAGAAAATTTTGAATCGGATAAAATCAGCAATTTCTGGTTAGAGAGGTACAGGGGCATACCTCACAGGAAGCTCCTAACGGCACTTCAGCTAAGGGCAAACGTGTACCCCACAAGAGAATTCTTGGCGAGGGGGAGGCGGGAAAATAACATCAAATCCTGCAGACACTGTCATTCCGAAAATGAGACCTGCTCACACATAATTGGCAATTGCCCTGTCGTCCAGGATGCCAGGATTAAAAGACACAACTATATCTGCCAAATGCTTTCTGAGGCAGCTAAAAGAAAGGAGTGGGTGGTATTTCAGGAACCCCACATTCGGGACAAAAACAAAGAACTCTTTAAGCCAGATCTCATTTTTGTGACGGACAGCAAAGCTTACATGGTGGACGTGTGGTACGAATACGACGCTTCTATGCTGGAGGCAGCAGCGAAAGAGAAGAGACTGAAGTACCAGCATCTATGGTCTCAAGTTCAAGAGCTTACAAATGCCACAGATGTGAACTTTGTGGGCTTCCCACTGGGTGCTCGTGGGAAGCGGTTTTCCAAAAACTTTGAACTCTTGACTGCCCTGGGTCTCTCGAGGTTGCAGCAGGAAAAGACTGCACGGGCTCTGGCCTCCAGAGCGCTTTTTTCATCCGTGGACATTATCCATATGTTTGCTAGCAAGGCCCAGACTGTAGTGGCCTCATAGTGCGCGTCGCAGACCCGATTGGG